>PVKC010022182.1:0-17778 GCA_004027635.1 Crocidura indochinensis
CACTCAGGGGTTACTCCTGGCTATTCGCTCAGAAGTCGCTCCTGGCAGGCACGGGGGACCATATGGGGAACCGGGGGATCTAACCACGGTCTGTCCTAGGTTAGCACAGGCACCTTACCTCCAGCGCCACCGCCCGGCCCCCCTACTGAGTCTTATTGTCTCTGAATCTTGGTCTTTAAATAAGATTTATTGCCAATTTTATGTGAGCTACATAAAGATATTATTAAAAATGTATTACAAATACATCAATACACTAATATTCTGTGAGCTAAATGCTTAAAAGACTAAAGATAAAATGCTTACAAACCAAGGAGCCAGAGTGGTGGCACAAGTGATAAGATGTCTGCATTGCCCACGATAGTCTAGGATGGACCACAGTTGGATCCCCCAGCATCCCATATTGTTCCCCAAGCCAGGATCGATTTCTGAGCACATAGCCAGGAGTAATCCCTGAGTGTCACTTGGTGTGGTCCAACCCCCCAAAAAACAATGCTTACAAATAAAAATTTTGGCAAACATGTAAACATAAATTTTCTAAGAATGAATATTGAAGGAAATACTATGCATTAGTCAAGATTATAAACAGATAATGACATTGACTCAAAGATAGTGCATGTCTTTTATGTACCAGACATTGTAATATAGCTTTGTGAAATAACTACTATCACTTGCCTTTTAATGAAGAGTATCTACAAATATAGGAAACTTAATTTTAGATCATTTTGCTTTGTTGGTAAATCTGCTATGCTTCTTACAAACAATAGGGCAGGAAGTGCGAGTATACAATCCTCAGAGAGCTAACTTCCTCCACTATTTCTACCTTCCTTTTTCAGTTTGAAACTTTGATTTTTTAAACTTTAAAGCAACCTTCGATCTGCATTGCATATCATTGAGATGTGTTGAGGGTGACTGATCAACTATAGTTATTTATCATCTTTTCTTGGTGAGTCCAAAACCAGTAAGAATAATGAAGGAAAAATCCTGAATATCTGTTATAGGGAAATCTACAGAATGCAAAGGAAATGCTACTATATCAAGAGTCAGTGTTCCTGCAGAACAGAGATTATGGGCTAAGGCAGTGCTAAAAATCATAGGGTGGTTAGAATTCAAACTGTAGATACACAGATAGCTGGCACTTGGATGGAAGTTTTAAGAGTTCTTTTGTGAAGAAGTGAGCGTCAGAGGTACCATCTTTTATTGTTCTTTTCTGCTGGAAGAACACCTTCAAGAGGAGTCGAGGTCAGAAGTCACATCTTTGGAGATACTGAACATGCTGTAAAAATAACACTGCTTACTCCTCTCTCTTTTTCTTTCTCCCCCACTCTCACTTGTTTCTGTCTTTCTGTCAGATAACATGCTACATACTTTGGGAGTTCTGAACTAAACAGAGATACACAGATGCTCAAGAAATCCTAAATATTGTGCTCCCAGCCTTGAACTGCTGTACTTTGATGCCAATTAAAGCAGAGACCAGATGACTCTGATGAGTTCTTCCACAATTCTAGATTCACAAGCAAAATTAATGTTGCTTTTTGCCACAAGCTATCACATTTTGGAAGCTTCATTCTGTAGTATCAGATAAATGGAGTGCTCACAAGCCAACACTAGCGGCTCTTAATAATGGACTAAAGGGTTGGTCTGCCCTCAAGGACCTTAAAGGAAAATGTTTAATCAGTCATCTTTGAGTTCAGAGATGTACCTTCCAAATCCGGGTGTTTTAGTGCCTTAAGGTTAAATGAGAATGAAAAACATGGAACAGTGTCCACTTGAAAAGAGTCTCTATTCAAACAGATAAAGAGACAGATGAAAGAAATCCAGGAAGGATTCAGTTTTGCATATTCAGTGCTAGAACAAGATAAAAGTACTCATAGAGATGGTCAAAGAGGGGCCAGAGAGATAGCATGAAGGTAAGGCGTTTGCCTTTCATGCAGAAGGGTGATGGTTCAAATCCCAGAGTCCCATATGGTCCCCTGTACTTGCCAGGGGCAATTTCTGAGCATAGAGCCAGTAGTAACCCCTGAGCGCTGCCAGGTGTGACCCAAAAACAAAACAAAATAAACAAACAAAAAAGAAATGGTCAGAGAATACTATAAAAAAGTAGAAATAGAAAAATAGAAGTTTTACTAAGTAATTGGTGAACTAAGGAATTCAGTAAAAGTGGCTGAAAGAGAGTCAGGCCCCAATTTTGTGGAAAAAAAAAAGAAAAGAAAGAAGAATAGTTTTAAAAAAGGGGGAAACTAAAAGTTACTTATGCAGTAGAAAGTTTGATTAAAAGGATTTCCAAAAGATTAAATAACTAAAAGGAGAAAAATCATTGTGAAACCATGGAATAGTGTTTCTAAAATAAATGTGAATTCTGTTGTCTAATGAAAAATGAAAATATTAATAAAAATCACTACCAAATACTTAATTCTGGATCATGGATACAAAAGAAGATATTAATATTCCCGATGGCAAATGAAATTAAGCATCAAAATCGTATTTGAGGGGCCAGAGAGGTGGCACAAGAGGTAGAGTGTCTGCCTTGTATGCCCTAACCTAGGATGAAACACAGTTAGATAGCCCAGCATTCCATATGGTCCCCCAAGACAGGAGTGATTTCTGAGCACATAGCCAGGAGTAACCCTTGAGTATCACTGGTTGTGGCCCAAAAACCAAAACAAGGGGAAAAAATAATAGTAGTATTTGATTTATTGCATACACGACTCAAAGGCAGTGGAATAGTTCACAATTTTGAGTGAAAATATTATGAGAATATATGAGTGGAAATTTTGAGTGAAATTATGAAAAATTACTAAGAACAACTTTCTGCTGTTTAACTGGAGAACTTAGAAGAAATGGCAAATTATTTCCCCCCTTGTTTTTTGAGCCACACCCAGCAGTGGACAGGGGTTACTCCTGGCTCTGTACTCCCTGCCATGCTCAGGGAACCTTGTGGTATGGTGGGGTTCTAATAGGTTTGGCTGCGTGAAAGGCAAATGCCCTCCCCGTTTTGCTATTGCTCTGGTTCCAGAAAAGGCAAATTCTTAGAATCATGTAATCTCCCAAATCTGAATGAGGAGGAAGTAGAAAAATTGACCATGTGGATTATAATCGAAGAAATTAGAACAGTAATTAAGAAGCTTGTCTGGAGCCAAGACGGGACGAAATTGAGGGTACTCTGATAGTGACCAGGCAGATATCATGCAATCACACTTTTATTATCTGGTACTCTACACTATACTATTTAAACCCTTAGTCTAATAAAATATTGCTTGGGTCCGCTCACCAATGGTCCTGCTAGGACTTGCTATCTCTGGTAGAATCCCTCACTACTGGGGTCCAGTGAGGAAGCTGAAGTTGATGGCAGATTCTGATAACTGAGTGGTCCATTGCACTAGATATTGCACCACCAGTAGAAGGAACTGTGGTTGACTCAAGGGTGTCAGTCCTCTGATAGTTCAATGTGAGTTCACTTTGCTCCTCCTTTCCCTTATGGCATTCTGCCAAATTGGTGGCAGCCCATTCTTTACTTTTATACTATCTTTCTGCATTACAAGGGCACAATCACGAAAAGTTCTCATTGATGACATCTAGCATCCTTGGATGTTTTTCTGTAAAATGCAGATGCCTGGTTGGGTAAGGGACACACACGTGCGCGTATGCGCCCACTCGTGTGAGTCAGCTCCTGGACTTCCTCTTTATGCCCGGGAGCTTCATAATTAATTAGTACATCTCTTCTTCACAGTAGCCTTGCCTGATGAGGGCCCATGCTGCTGTGAGAAAAATATTTTCACCTAGTTTGGCAAGTAAGTGTGACTTTTGAGAAACGTCACTCAGATTTAACACAAACATTGCTGTCATAAACATTGTAAACAATAAACTATATTATAGATCCACCCCAGGTACTGGTAATTACTTGAGACCTGCCCAGAAATGGGCGGGGCCTTGGGAACCGGATATTACGTTTTACTTTACTTGCAAGACCCTGCCTATTTCCTGGGAGGGGTCTTGGAAGGGTATATAGGTCTTTGGTCTTTGGCTTTCGCCCTTTTGGATCCTTGCCAGCATGACGGTCAGAGGTGACATGGATGAAAGAAGATGCCGGGCTAGCTAAGCATAGCATGCTTAAATGGTAGCAGTCACATCTGATGGCTAGGGCTGAATAAAGATGTTATCTCTCATGAAGTCTGCCTGTGAGTGAGTTCAATACCAGCCGCTCTCATGAATCTCCAGACCTGCCGGTTAATGGGGAATGGAGTCATGTGGCTTGAGATGTCGGACAGAGGCCTTCATCTCCATCCAAGTCCATCCTAAGGCCTGTTTTTCAACACTATATTGTAAACATGTTTACTCAGATTCTCTATTCCATGGGTGCCTGAGCTGGAACCCATTGGAGCCCATTGGGTACCCTTTCGGATAGTCATTACAAAGCTCCCCAAGAAGAAAAGTCTTGGGGCCCGAGAGATAGCATGGAGGTAAGGTGTTTGCCTTTCATGCAAAAGGTCATCAGTTCTATCGGTGCCCCATATGGTCCCCCGTGCCTGCCAGGAGCAATTTCTGAGCATGGAGCCAGGAGTAACCCCTGAGCACTGCCGGGTGTGACCCAAAAACCACACACACACACACACACACACACACACACACACACACACACACACACACACAAATTAAAAAAATAAAAAAGAAGTCTTGTACTAGATATATTTTAGCATTGTAGAAAGTGAATAACTCTAAAATTGACTAATCAAGAACTAATCGTCTATTTTAAAAAAAAATATGGAACTGAATTCCAAGAGTTAAAAGAGTTAATTAACTTTGGATTGTTAGTGGAAGTTAGAATGGTGTGTTGGAGTTGGTTTAAGTAGAGCAATCTTGCATTTTGGTTTGTATAGGGAGTTTTGATTGATACCTTCTACCCCAAAACCCATTTGTGTTAGTTATAATTTATATTAAATGTCCCATTTGTAATAGAAAATTAATCAATTTAAGTTCACTTTGCTTGAACTTGGTATCTTAAATATAGATGTATGTATCCTTTTGCTATTCATTTCAAAATAATGATTTAAATATGTAAAAATGCAAATGGTTTGTGAACTTGTGATGCCTGAGAGTGTAATAAAAACTGAGAAGCATGTATAATGTTCGATGACATGGCATTGCTGAGGGGTTGACATGGAATTTTCATGACCATCCTACTCCTAGTATGACAGTCCTGCAAATCCATCAGGAAAATTTTCTCCTTTCTCATGAGGAGTTGTCTCTTGGGTCATATTAGCACTATTTCAGGAAGAAAGGCAATAGTTGGAAAATACTCAGAACTGGGAACTTGGGGAACATCAACATAAATCCAGGCATAAGAAAATAAATTCGGTGTTGACAGTAGGAAATTTTATTAATGTGTGATTTGATTTCTGCTTGGAGTGAGTAGACAGAAACCAAAATAATTTTAAGCCAGATGAGAGCAGAAACACAAACTATTTTAACCTAGATTATAGCAGATATTGAAATTATTTAAAAGCAAATCATACCAGAAACCAACACCACAACAGCATTTAAAATGGGACTTATAGAATGGAATATACTGAGAAGACCAAAAGAGGCATGACCAATAAGTTGTGTTTTCTCTCCTCAAGACAGAAGTTTCCTGGGGACTTCTAGAATAACAATCATTAGAAACACCTGCATTTCAGGCCCAACACAATGCTAATATTTCTTGGCACTGGGGAGGTAAAGTGGAGATAAAAGGGGGTTGGTGTCGGTGATGATATTCGACCTAAAGTGTTTCTTGAAATCAACGATGAATTTAATATCAGTTTCAAAGTCTGGGAGATGTTTGCTTCTGAAGCCAACTGAACTTCAGTCGCTCACACAATATTTTCTCTGTTTTGATAATGATATTGTATTTTAACTTATTCAAGCTCTTTATAAAGGTAATTTTCTTAATGATCAAATAATTTAAAGAAGAGAACCTAAGGCATATAGCTTTAAACTATTGAGAAGAATGTAAACATTTCTAAAATGTAAACACTCCAAAGAAATTTTGTGACAATTTTGCATAAGAGTAAAAGAAAATTTGAAAACACAATCAATATATTTCTTTCTATACTTTAAAATTCATAAATTTGCATGCAGAAACTTATTTTATTGCTTTTATGCATTAGGTACTTAAAAAGATTTCCCATGGAATACACATAAGAATCCTATATGAAAGACATCATCATTCTAATTTACAAATGAGAACAGAGTTCAGAATATTTCTCCTACCAGACAGCACATTATATAAGATTTGAATTTATATGTTCATGATAAAATTCATATTTTACCTACTTTAACCCTGTAATTGGGTGCCCTCCAAGATATTTCTTTTTTTCAGCTTGTGATTGACTTATCTCTTATTTTACACTTCTCTTTTTCTCTCCCTCTCTCTATTTCTGTCTTTCTGGGATATTGACTCTAGTAGATGATAGTAGATGACCTATTGAAGAGCCACATGAAATGTGCTTGGTGAGGAAGGATGCTTCCTCCAAATAACCATGTAAGTAGGTATCTGGGATCTGGGATGTTAATCCTCTTGTGTCAGGGCTATCTCAAATGACTTTGACTTAGCACCTTACCAGAACCTTAGGAATCATCATTGTCTAAGTCAGCTGCTCCCTATTTCCCACCCCAGAAATGATGTGAGATTACAAACAAGGTTTTTAATACCACACGATTAAATTTTGTAATAGTTTTTTATTTAGCAGTAAATAACTTATTCAGATAGCAATATAGAACTAATCTAGATATCAATTAAAGCTAATCTAAATATCAATGTACTATGTCAGAAAATAGAGAGAATTCATTTGGTATCATTGCAAAAGTCAACCTCTACTTTTGCTTTTATAATTGTAACAACGAAAGTGGTGTTGCACAGTATTAAGTCGAGAGAGTGATTACCATACTTTCCGGCATATAAGATGACTTTTGAAATGGAAAAAAGCCAACAGAAAAATTGGGGGGGGGGTTGTCTTATACGATGAGTATATCCCAAAAAAAGTTTTGATGTGCCGCTAAACGAAAATCATCTGGATATTGCCATGAAACGAATTTTCCAACTTGATCCTACACCAATCACTGCAAGGCTACCCGCCTCTCTAACTCAGCCAATCCAAGCAGGCTTTTTATGCATGCAAATTAGACAATGTTCTGTACCTGAATCTACACTGTTAAAAGCCTGCTCAGATTGGCCAGAGTAGAGAGGAAGTCTAAAATTAGGGGGTCGTCTTAAACGCAGAAAAATACGGTACTAAGTTCTGAAAGCTTGTATTTTCTTCTAAGTGAGTTAAATGCTAGGTTTCTCCATCTTCTTCCACAAGCTTCTCAATACTTTTGCCCTTCTCAAGGATGATAGCTCCATGCTATCTTGGTTGAATTTGTTACAAAGACTGACTTGATTGTGTACTGTAATCTTTCTTGTGCTAGAAATCAAAACTATTTAGAGGCTTGTATTCATGATATTTTGTTTGTTTTTGGGTTACACCCAGAAGCACTCAGGTCCTGCTCTGTGCTCAGAAATTGCCCCTGTCAATATTCGGGGACCATATGGGATCGGGTATTTGAACCACTATCCATCCTGAATTGGCTTCATGCAAAGCAAATATCCTACCACTGTGCTATCTCTCCAGCCCTTGTATTCATAATTTACTGTTAGAATCTGATGCCATACAGAAGAAAAATCTCCCATTCCTTTGCTGGTATGTGTGTGTGTGTGTGTGTGTGTGTGTGTGTGTGTGTGTGTGTGTGTGTGTGTGTGTAGTACTCAGGGACTATTACTACCTCTATGCTCTGGAGAAAATTATGGCAGTGCTCAAGGGACCATACACAGTGCTAGAGACTGAACAATAGGTTGCATGCAAGCTAAGTACCTGAATTTCTCTATTTATCTCTTTGACCCCCCTCCTGTGTGTTCTTCTTGAACTGAATGACTAATCAAGACAAAATAAGATGGGAGTTGACAAAAATTAGTTTAATAACATAAGCGATGGTTTTACATGGCTGTAAATTCCTTTTTTTGATAATAATAATTATTATCTTTCACAGTAATATTTTAGGTACATATTAGCATTGAATCAGGGAAATTCCCACCACCAAAATTGTCCTCCTTTCACCACCTTCCCAGCATGCATCCAATATCCCCTCCTTTACCCCTCGGGCTGCTAGTCGAAGTGGTCCCTTCTGTGTCTAGCTTGTTGTAGATTGGGTATTGATTCTGTTGTAGTTGGCTTAGGGTTTGGTGTTTAAGTCTGATCATTTTTATTACTACTTAGTGATCATACAACTGTTTGGTCTTGATACCCTCCATTATTTCTCCCTCAACTTGAGAGGCGGAACAAGATGGTTCAAGTTATATGGTTCTGTTTGAAAAAAAAAATAAAGTGGGGTAAAAAATCAAACAAGCAAAAATGGGCGGAGTCCTTCTAGAGGCTATAAATATTAATTTGAGAGGAGAAAGGGAAAAAGGAAGAGAAACACAACAATACAAAAAGAAAAATCAACAAAAAATACAAAAAGCACCACAGCAATAAAGACGACCACCATACAATAACCACAGTACTGAAATAAAAACAAAACAAAGCACACAAAATGAAAACAACAATAGCAACAACAATAACAACCCCCCTAATAATTTTGTGCTTCTTTTTTTTCTGCATAGGCACAGTAAATATTGGGGAAATTAGAGAATTCCCTTGGCCTAAGAGATACAGGGTTTCTCCGCTCTTGAAGTATATTGTCATGGGAATAATTACAGACTCCATACATGTTCATTTACTCTCCCCTAGGTCCTTTTGTTGTGTATAGAAAACTTCTGTCATGGATGAGAGAATCAGATCTCTGTATCTAGAGATCTTGGTATCTGCACAGGTCAAAGAAGGGAGCCAATGATGAAGTCTTTCTTTATGGCTTTAGAAGTTCTGTTCCATCACTGTTGTTATAATCGGTCTTCTGTAGTTGGTGCTCATCGTTTTTGCACAGAAAAACTGGGTGGAGACAGAGAATATAGCATGCAGGACTCTTGTCTTGCATGACCTGGGTTTTATCTCTACCACTTTATATGGTGCCCCATGTGCTGCTAGGCTAGATGTGGTCCCTAAGTACAGAGCCAGGAATAAGCCCTGAGCATGGCCATGTGAGGCCACAAACAAAAACATTTAAAAAAAATCAATTCTGACAACAGAGACTGAGCAGAACCTTTGGAACCATAATTTCCTAGACTTTGGCTTAGGGAACTAGGAAAAACATGGAGCACATGATACAGAAAACTGAACATACCAACAATGTTGAAATAGAACCTCAGTCTTGAACCTTAAAGACTCTATCCTAGGCCTTGTCCTAGGACCTGTGTAAATACCAAATTGCTTGCTACAGTGACCTGATTTTCTCATCCACAACCAAGAGGAAAGTTTCCTGATACCACAAAACAAAAAACAAACCAATAACAACAACAACAAAAAAAAAACCCTGGGATATGGCAATGAGAAGGTATGGACCCAGTGGTTGTTCCCATGACAATATGCTTCAAGAGTGGAGAAACCCTGAATCTCTTAGGCCACAGAAATTTCCTTCCTTCCCCAATACTTATTGTGCCTATACAAAAAAAAAGTGGGGTAACACCAAACCCTGCCACTCCAGCATTCCTTTTCCTGGTTTTGTTTTGTTTTTGTCTGTTTTTGATATTATTTTCCTTCTCTTTTTTCTTCTACTTTTTCTTTTTTTTCTTGTGGATATTATTCGGTGATTTTTTTCGTTTCTTTTTTTTTAGTAGTTGATACCAAATATTTTCTTCTCTTTTCCTTAACATTTTTATCTTCAACAGAATAGCATAACTTGAATCATTCAGCCTCATATATTGAGGGTGGAAAAGGATGATACCAGGACCAGTCATATGAATATGTAGTGTAAATAAAAAAAATGACCAGACTGGAACACCATAGAATAGATACCCAACCTACAACAAGCTGTAAAGTGGAGACCAATTACACTAGTAGTCTGGGGTGGGGGGTTAAAGGAGGGAGATATGGGAGACATGCTGGGAACAGGAATGGAGAGAGGACAACATTGGTGGTGGGAATGCCCTTCATTGTCACTATGTACTGTAAATAATTCTGTGTAATGAACTTCAGTAACAATAAAAATTAAAAAAAATCAACCTGAGATGTTTAACCTGGGTTAATAGACCAAGAAAATCAAGGAGAGGAGAAAATTTCCTAGAACTTGGAGGGATGAATTTATCTTTGTTCTTAGATTAGGTTATATTTTCAGATAAGACATAGTCACCATGAAACTTTTTCCCAAATGATATTCTTCTAGAAAGTATGGTGGGGAGCAGTAATAGCTAGAAAATTTTAACTAGAAAATAGGCAACACTTTGAAATGCAACAATATATTCTTAGAACTTTCTATGACTCTGGATTCTCTTAAAAATTCATATTCTTAAGTTATAGTAATAATTTCTCCTGAGGATACACAGATATCGTTGCTCTCTAGTTTGCCAGACCAAAGTGAACTATTTTAAGAGGCCAATGATGGGCATCTTGAGAAAAGTCCATCTAATTTTTTTCAAAGAGAATGGCTTCAACTGGCATGTGACTTTTGAATCTTTGATTTTGTCAGTTTTCAATTTCATTATAATATAATATAAGTATAATTACAAAAAATAAAGAGACTAGGGTATCTAATTTATAATATGCAACAAAACTAGAAATAATGATTAGTTGTTGATTCTCCTATTTGGTATCTGTAGCATTTGTGCTCAATTCTTCTTTCCCATTTAACTTAAGCAAGTATTTTGGAATTATATATATATATACATATATATGTATGAATGTTGTCTCAGCAGACTATGTAATATGACAGGAACATATATGCAATCAGGGATAGTTTCTGTGCTTGTGGGAGCCACCTTAGACTCAGTTGGGAATTAGGAGATGCAGCATTTGCTTTAATACTGTAAGTATTTGACAGGACATAACACAGCTGGTGTGGAGATTCATCTTTTAAGCCACTTATTGACACTGAAAGAACATGATACCATGGAAACTTTGTCTATCTCTTGTTGGTATCTCCTATTTCACTTTGTCCTTTACCTGTTTTTCTCCAAGTAGTGGTTCTCAAAATCCTCTAAGAATAAGAAGCACATGACACTTGTGTTACTGTTAGGGGAGCATAAACTTAAATTGAAAGGACAAGGCAAGTTATGTGTGAAGTGATAAAAGGAACAAGCTATGCCAGAGGTCAACCAGGTGCACAATGGTGAAGGAGAACTTGTGACTATTGTATGTGTGACATAGGCAGATGGCCCCCACAAACCCTCCAAAAGCATCAAAGCTGCAGTTGCAAGAAGGAAAGTGAGTTTCAAAAGGCTTTCTCTGCCTGCACCATATTTCAATGTCTACCAACCCTAGAGAGATCTATAGAGTATTCCCTGTGACAACTGGAGACTTTTGCTCCCTGTCAAAGGTGAAGAGACCAAGTTGATTGGAGTTCACCAGCTGCTACTACCAGAGATTGGGACCTGATCATTGAGAGAGCTAAGGGCCTATCAGAGATAGCTTAGGCTATTTATGGACCACCCTAATAGTAAGTCAAATATTTGTAGTGTTTGTGTGTGTGTGTGTGTGTGTGTGTGTGTGTGTGCGCGCGTGCGTGCGTGTGTACGTGCATGTTTCTTAGACTTATCAAGTTCCCTGGTGGACCTGTTCTGGAGACCAAGATTAAGAACCATTGCCCGGGGCCCGGGAGATAGCATGGAGGTAAGGCATTTGCCTTTCATGCAAAAGGTCATCTGTTCGAATCCCGGTGCCCCATATGGTCTCCCGTGCCTGCCAGGAGCAATTTCTGAGCATGGAGCCAGGAGTAACCCATGAGCACTGCCGGGTGTGACCCAAAAACCACAACACACACACACACACACACACACACACAAAGAACCACTGCCCAAACATTCTTGGCTTGGGTTGTAGATGAGTTCCCAAGTTGTGGGCAGATATTAATTTAGTTACTGGTTTCTGGAAAGGGTTGATGGAATTCAGAAGGGATGTAGCACATTTGAATTGATCAAGTACTTTTAGCCAAAGGTGATGCATAACATGTTATTTTTGGGTTCCTAACCTTATTGGAACACAAAAGACAATTCCCCACTCACTCTTGGTTCTTCTTGGACTTATTGAACACATAAAATGACATCATGCAGATTAGCAGGAGAAAAAAGAAAGAACTGCATTGAACTACATATGTATAGATATTTTACATGACTCTACAGGGTAAGTAGATCAAGCTTATATTCTGAGTTCAGAAATAAAATAGAAACCTAGAGTATTCAGGTGAGAGGAATGAGGATATAGAACATTTGAACATTAGAACATAATGTGGAGCTAAAGATATAGAACAAAACCTTGTCTCTTGATGTTGTTGTAATGGAATTCATCAAATTAATCATATCAAAACCTTCTATAGGTGGGAAAGCAAGGAAATTTAATGTTTTAACCTCAAGATGGATAGCAACTAGGAAATTATCTGAAATTGTAGCCTTGAGCAGGGGTGCAGAGCACTTTAAAGAGGAAGATTCCTGACAACACAGCATACCTGTAGGACAAAGAGAAGAAGAGCAAAAGAATGGTTTTTTGATTGTTAGTTGGTGACAATAGACTAAAGTACATTGAGGCAAAATGGGCACAAAACAGGACTTAGAAGGGGGGTCTTGTTGATTAAAATTTTTATGGTGGATACATTCTGTTGTAGGTTCTGTATTGACATTTATTAATTTACTAATTGTTTTCATGATTCCCCTCCCTGCTTAGGTAACAGTTTGGTCTGGGTCCTTCTGTTCTGTTCTGATTCATAATTAATGATTTATGGCCTATTCATTACTTCTATAAAAGGTTACTAGAGGTCCTGCCTCCTAGCTACCTACTTAGCAACCTGTTCATGCCCCTAACTTTTCCACTACACTCAGTGGGTGGGGATTTATATCAATGCACAAATATTTTCTAATCAGGAAGTGATCATATAAAAGAATGTGAGGATTAAAAACTGCAATTTTGACTCTTCTCATATCATAGATAGATAGATAGATAGACAGATGAGATTTTCCAATAAAAATCACATTTATGCATTTATGGAGGTAAGTGAAATTTGAATGGTTCCCATTTTTTTAGACAAAGGTCACAGTTTCATCCAAGGTCCACAGGGCATGTTTGACATTAACTCCCCATCTATTGAAAAAAATCTTAATCTAGTAATCTTGGAAAAAGTCTATCTGAATATCGGAATACTTTGGTATAAATGGGCCCTTCACAACCTTTCTCATTGGACTTTACAGTTATTTTGGAGAAGGATTTGGGCTTGCACAGGAAATGGAAACTGAATTTTTGGTGAGTCATATTAGATTCTCTAGGGCTGTGGTTTTCAGTCACTGGTTCCTGGACCAGTGCTGGTCCACAGAAAGATTCTTCTATTCTTTGAAAAGTCATTGTCAGGTTTTGTTGTTTTTTTTTGGGGGGGGCACACCCGGTGACGCTCAGGGGTTACTCCTGGCTAAGTGCTCAGAAATAGCTCCTGGCTTGAGGGGACCATATGGGATGCCCAGGGATTGAACTGTGGTCCATTTTAGGCTAGCGCTTGCAAGGCAGATGCCTAACCTCTAGTGCCACTGTTCTGGCCACAAATAATACCAGGTTTAAAAATAAATGCGCAAAATACTATTGTAATGTTTCTTAAAAAAATTCTACCTTAGTGGTCCAAAATAGTTTTATTTTGGCTAGTTTGAAGACGTAAAATGTTTGAGAACCACTGCTTTCTAGGTCAGAGTTCAGCTCAGCTCAGCTGATGTCAGGATTACTGGCAACCAGGCTTCTTATCTACTTTCTGCAAATCCTTAAGCCTTCCCTCCAGCAAACACAGCTCAACCATCTTCAAAGACAGTCTGTTTTCTCCTTATGAAGAGATATGAGTGGGTAAAGCTGCTTGCTCTGGTGTCCAGATATTTTTATACTCTGCTCCATCAACCTAGTACTTGAGGAGACTCCTTTGAGTACAGATTTAGAAGGACAGGGGCCTTTAAATCCTACCACATCCAACTTTGCCAGCTGATTTTCATATAGTTTTGCATCACTCCCATTTCTATGCATTTTTTGGTGGAGGGGATGGCACAGGAGTGCTCAGGTTTTACTTCTGGCTCTGCATGCACGCAGGGATCACTCTTGCTTGGTGTGGGGGTACCATATTGGATGTCTGGGATCAAATCCTAGTTGGTCACATTCAAGGCTAATGTCTTACCTTGGTCTCCTTATCACATATTTCTTTCTTTTCTTTTCTTTTCTTTTCTTCTCTTCTCTTCTCTTTTCTTTTCTTTCTTTCTTTCTTTCTTTCTTTCTTTCTTTCTTTCTTTCTTTCTTTCTTTCTTTCTTTCTTTCTTTCTTTCTTTCTTTCTTTCTTTCTTTCTTTCTTTCTTTCTTTCTTTCTTTCTTTCTTTCTTTCTTTCTTTCTTTCTTTCTTTCTTTCTTCTCTTTTTTTCTCTCTATTTTTTGGGCCACACCTGGTGACATTCACGGGTTACTCCTAGCTATGTGACAGAAATCACTCCTGGCTTGGGGGACCATATAGGAAGCGGGGGATCAAACCTCTTGTCAGTCCTGGGTCAGCCGCATGTAAGGCAAACACCCGACCAATGTGCCATTGCTCCGGGCCCCTTTTTTTTGCACATTTCTGAGTTTCTTCTGACCACACAGGAAAATGTGTCAGTACTGGACTATAGTGATAGTTAGTTCCAGGCACTGAACCAATACCAACAAAACCCTTATCTGAAGTTCTTCCCAGAGGGCATGCAATACTCCATTCAGCAGACAATAAACAATACAGAGGTAGGTTGGTGGCTATGGGGTTGCCTAAGAGGCTCCCAGTTTCCTTATTGGAATCCTCTGACACCCACTCATGGATTCTTTACTCAAAAACTATAGAAGAAAAACAGGAAAGAATTCATGGAGAACGAAATGGTTCTGGGAAGTAACCTATGAATAGCAAGCTTTCTGATTATTCTCCAAATGTGCAAAAGAGATTAAATGATTTGAAGAATGTGGGAAGCTTATGGGATAGATAGATGAATTGAAGAGTTGAATCTAAGGAAGGACCGGAAATGGAGAGCTTGTCTTTATTCATATTTTTAAATTCCTAGCTGAGAGTATTTGATAAGATTGAACAGAATACGTTATCTCTAAATTACCTCTCCATGTTGCCAGGACCTGGCATAGGGGATCATAGCTGGATTGGAACAATCATGGAATGATTGTTCAATTTACTTTCATTTTACCTCAATTTATAATATCTATACAGTGTTGGGTAAACATACATGCATATATATGTACTTTATATAAGAATATATAATTTTATATATGAAAATACCCTATTTCTATCCAATTTTTATATGACGTAAGCATTTTAGAGTAATTTTATGTTAACAGCATAGTGGAAAAGAAATACAGAGAATTCTGGCATATGTCCTTTGCCTTTACCCATTATATATGTAGCCTATAATGTCTTTTATCAGCATGATTTACCTGAATAGTCCTCCACAAAGCTATTCTCTGTGCTCAAGAATCACTTCTAGTGGGTTTTAGGGAACCATGTGCCAGGAATTGAACTGAAGTCTGCCATGTGCAGGGCAAGTACCTCACCCCTTGCTACTTGTCCAGTCCCAGTATTTCCTTCTCACCCCTCTATTTTGTATTGAGGCATTGTGATTTACAGTTCTATTCTTGATAGTTTCATGTATGTATAAGCTTCTGATACCATTGCTGCTAGTAATGAGACCAAATTTTGATAGCAAGATTATAGATATTTAGTTCACTTCTTAGAACCTGAAATTTTATAGACAAGAAGCCTGTAAAAGTTATTGGGTGTCTCAAAAAGCTTTGGGACATGCATTGTTTGTGCTATGACCCAAGCTGTCATGACTTTTCCCCAAAACGTTACTGGTGGGTGAACCTGCTGACCCCCAGCACTATGCAGACTGAGTAGCACTGCATCGCTCACTGAGTAGCTCACTGAGCTTTGAGCTACCAGGTCTACACAATTGGCCTAGCTTCATTGGAAGTGACCTGTAGGGTCTCCTGAGCACTGTTTTGGGACATTTCCTGAAGGTTTATAAAACCTTACTAAAATTTCATTGCTCTTAATTGCTAATGATATGCATGATGTTGTGAAAACATTTTTCTTTTTGTAGGGGTGGGGAAAAGAACTCTTACCTCTGATTGGCAGGTCTACAAATGGAATTGGTTACAAAGTTATCTTCAAGCCAAGAGTGTCTTAATCTCAACATGCATTAGCATGTTATAAGAATGGAATCTGTATTTCTTGCTTTCCTTGATTTTGTCTTGTCCATGACAGAAAAGATATGTTCCACATCATTTAAAAATGATAGCTAAAAGCTTAATGCTAATGAGTTAAGAACCAAAGAAAGGGAAGCCTGGCCAGATGGCTTAAACTGATTATTAAAGCTTGTTGAAATGTTCTTTCTTGTCTCAGGCTGATCATATATAATGCTTTTAGTTTCTTATGGTGTGATAAATCTTGAACACTTTTTGGAATCTGATCCAATTTCCAGCAGATTTCTTTTTTGGAGGGGTGGGGGTGGGGGAGCACACCCAGTGGTTGCTCAAGGCTTACTTTTGGTTCTGTGTTAAGGGTCATTTTTATTGGGGCTCAGAGGACTGTATGGGTTGCCAGAGATCCACCTGGGGCTGGCCATGTGAAAGCAAGCACTCCATCCTCTGTACAATAGTATAGAGGATGTACAATACTCTGGCCTCCAATAATTTTCAACCAGTAGCATTAAAACTGATTGCTCTGAATGACAAATTCTTGGGATGGGAAAAGACTAATTGGGTTTATGAATCCTCCTGGTTAGAAATTTCAAGCACAATATTGACTGTACTTTCACATCCAGTTTTACTGATCTAATAATTAGATATCTATTTCTTATCTTTATTAAAAAAAGATTTTTTATTTTGTTTTTTTGGGCCACACCTGTTTGATGCTCAGGGGTTACTCGTGGCTAAGCACTCAGAAATCACCCCTGACTTGGGGGGACCATATGCGATGCCGGGGGATCGACCCATGGTCCTTCCTTGACTTGTCTGCTTGCAAGGCAGACACCTTATCTCTAGCGCCACCTCGCCGGCCCCTATATCCAGTTTTTCAATATTAGAAATGAAAAGTAAAAACAAGGATACATATCTTACTTATATAAAGGGAAAACAGAAATTAACAAAAATTTTTTTTTGGTTTACAAAAATTGTTTTTAAAGAACATTAGACACTAGATTTTAAAGAAGCTATTTTAATTATGTTCAAAATGCTAAAGAAATACTCCTATCCGGGGTTCGAAACAATAGCACAGCAGTAGGAAATTTGCCTACATGTGACTTTCCAGGAAGGACCTCGGTTTGATACCCTGGCGTCCCATATGGTCCTCTAAGCCAGGACAGATTCCTGAGCTCATATCCAGAAGTAACTCCTGAACGCTGCTGGGTGTGTCCCAAAAAACAAACAAACAAACAAAAATACTCCTATGCCTAAAAAATTACTGGAGGGACAAGAAAGATAATACAGGAATTGGGTATACATGTTTTATTGATCGATTTCAATTCTTGATCCTCAACACCACATGAACACCAGACAAAGCCCTGGGGGTCCCCAAGAACTACCAAATGTGGCACTTTTGACCCCCAAGCACTATCATAGTGGTCTCCAGTACATCAGGATC
>PVKC010022183.1:0-17826 GCA_004027635.1 Crocidura indochinensis
TTTTTTGTTGTGCAATTGTTATTCTGGGTTACTAACTTAGCTCAGTACTTCTGTCCAATATGTTGAAAATAAAAATTTAAAAATTCCTTTGGGGAGAAAATGCCCATGTGGTAGATAAAATTGATTCAACTTAGCTATGTTCCCATCTATTTATTCTTCTGGCATCATTTTATAGACTGTCTGTAATATGCTAGAATTATGTTGTTTACCAGTGAGAGAATAAATAAGGCACAGTGTATTCTCAAGTAACTCACAGCCCAAGGTCAAAGACAAATTTATAGAATGACAGCAATATGGCATCTGCTGTAATAGAGATACATTGGGTCTTGGGTAGCCCAGAGGAGGAAACACCTATGTTTGGCAAAATCAAAGAAATCTTCCAGATGGCAGGGAGAGTAGATCCAAGTCATGAAAATTTAGTGGTACTTTGCAAGTCTTCTGAAACAATATTCTTTTCCCAATGGTATATACTTTTTTACAGTGCAAATAGGTAACAATAGGAAATAATACTTTTCTCAGAGACAAAAAAAAAAGACTACAGAGATCACCAATTGTCAATGATAATCAGCTGGAGAATGTTTTGCTCTCTTGGGTGCATTGGAAACCTCAATGATTTATTTTTACTGTCATAATCATGCTGGTGAGATTACTAGCATCTTGTGGTAAAGAGCTAGAGACAGCAATTCTCAGACCAATACAGCACATGGGAGAATGGCATTTTTCCATAAGTCAAAACACCAATAGTATTTCCCCTGAAAAGCACTAAAAGCAACCTATGATTCATAGAAATAAGTGAGGTAAAAAAGGAAAATAAAGATGATTGGGCAATCCTGTTCATCCTATTATGATACAGATTGTTGAGTCAAAAGCTTTCCCCCAGGTAACATCTCATATGAACTGTGTAAGACAGGCCTTAACTTTCCTTCATAGACATGCCCTCCTTGTAACTATGTCATAAAGATGGACATCTCAAACCATTGCTTTTTTGGGGAGGGGGACATATCCAGTGGAGCTTAGGGATTATGCCTGGCTCAGCACTCAGGAATAACTCCTAGAGGTGTTCAGGGGATGATATGGGATGATGGGGATCAATCTCTAGTTGGCCAAGTGCAAAGCAAATACTCTACCTAATCTACTATCTCTCTGTCCTCTCTCAAACTATTTTGAGTACAAAGTTTTTGTTACACTCATAGAAGGTGACTTTTCAGTTATGTCTTTGATGGTTTTCTTTCTTTTATAGTAGTACTTTTATAATACTGGAAAAGTAAATAGCTATAATTCCTTTCCATCATTAATTCTTCTCCAACATACATGTTTGTAATGATCTCTAATTTTTAAATAATATATTTGAAACATCCATATAAACTACTTCTCAATAAAGTAGGAGCTGTTTTGGAAGTTGTTTTTAAACAAATTTTAACTCCTGAAAGATTCACATACTAAGACCCACAACACAGCAGGAAATTTTATACAATATTAAGACTTTTTCTTTCATTGGAGTATGACTAGAGGAAGAATTCTGTCTGATAGAATATAAACATTTTGTTTGATAGCATCACACATGTCTCTCATAGTTATCTTCATATATTCATTGCTAACTAAAATTGTTCTATAAAACTTATATTATAAAATTTTACTGAGGGCCATAGAGATAGTACAGCAGATAAAACATTTGCTGCACATTTGCTGTTCAATTCCCAACATTTCATAGGGTTCCCTGAGCACTTCCAGGAGTTTACAGAGCCAAGAGTAACCCTTGAGCATCAGGTGTGAGCCCAAAACAAAACAAAACAAAAATAAAGACACAGGGTCTGGAGCCATAGCATTTGCCTTGCATGTGGCTGACCCAGGATGGACCTACATTTGATTCTCAGCTTCCCATCTGGTCCCCTGAGCCAGGAGTGATTTCTGAGCACATAACCAGTAGTAATCCCTGAGAGTCACTGGGTATGGCCCACAAACCAAATAAATAAATAAATAAAATAAGGACAATTAAAATTAATTCCTTATGCAAAATCATGCAATAGATTAGTTGAAAATAGACCAAAATAAAGAATGAGCTTTAAGAGTTATGATGTCAGATGGCCTTCACTATATTGAGAAAGGTTCCTTTCATTCCCATCTTGATGAGGGGTTTTTCTTTTAATCAAGAATGGGTGTTGGACCTTATTGAATGCTTTCTCTGCCTCTGTTGATATGATCATATAATTTTTGTTTTTCTTTTTGTTGATATGATGTATTATGTTGATTTATTTACAGATGTTAAACCATCCTTGCATTCCTGGGTTGAAACCTATTTAGTCGTGGTGAATGATCTTCTTGATGATGCGTTGAATTCTATTTGCCAGGATTTTGTTGAGTATCTTTGCATCTGTGTTCATCAGGGATATTGGTCTGTAATTTTCTTTTTTGGCAGCATCTCTGTCTAGTTTTAGTATCAAGGTGATATTGGCTTCATAGAAATCATTTGGAAGTGTTTATGTTTCTTAAGTTTTATAAAAGAGCCTGGCCAGGATTGGTAGTAGTTCCTCTTGAAAGATTTGAAAGAATTTATTAGTGAACCCATCTGGGCCTGGGCTTTTGTTTTTGGGAAGATTTTTGATCACCATTTTAATTTCTTCAATAATGATGGGGCTGTTTAGATATTCTACTTATCCTTATTCAACCATGGAAGGTTATAATAGGCCAAGAACTTATCCATTTCTTTAGGTTCTCATGTTTAGTGGATAGATTTTCTCAAAGTAGTCTCTGATTACACTTTGAATCTCTGCAATATCAGTAGAGATCTCCCCCTTGGCAAATATTATTATCAATGGAGATAAACTAAAAGCCTTTTCCCTAAAATCTGATACAAGCCATGGTTGCCCTCTCTCATCACTCCTATTCACATAGTACTGGAAGTACTTGCCATAGCAATTAGGCAAGAAAAAGATATCAAGGGCATCTAGACAGGTAAGGAAAAAGTCAAGCACTCACTCTTTGCAGATGACATGAAACTATATTTAGAAAACCTTAATGACTCTGACAAAAAGCTTCTAGAAACAATAGATTCATATAGCAAAGTGGCAGGCTATAAGTCAATAGACTTCTTATATACCAATAATGATAGGGAAGAAATGAACATTAAGAAAACAACCGCATTCACACTAGTGCCCCACAAACTCAAATATCTTGGGGTCAATTTAACTAAAGAGATGAAGGACCTATACAAATAAAATTACAAAAGCCTGCTTCAAGAAATAAAGGAGGACACAAGGAAATGGAGACACATATCCTGCTCATGGATTGACAGCATTAACATAATTAAAATGGAAATACTCCCAAAGCATTGTACAGATTTAATGCAATCCCTCTAAAGATATCCATAAGATTCTTCAAAGAAATGGATAAAAACTGAAATTCATTTGGAACAATAAACACCCACTAATAGTAAAAGCAATCCTTGGGAAAAAATATGGGAGGCATTACATTATCCAATTTTAAATGGTATTGCAAAGCAATAATTATCAAAAAAAAAAAAAGCCTGGTACTGGAATAAAGGCAGATCCTCAGATAAGTGGAATAGATTTGAATTTTCAGAGAATATTCCCCAGACAATCAACTAATCTTTGATAAAGGGACAAGAAATCTAAAATGAAGCAAGAAAAACCTTTTCAACAAGTGATGTTGGAGCAACTGGTCAGCTGCTTGCAAAAAAGTTAACTCAGACCCCTAACTAACACCATGCAAAAAGATGAAATCCAAATGGATTAAAGACCTTTACATCAGGTCCAAAATAATAAGGTATATTGAACAACACGTGGGTAAAACACTTTATGACTAAATGACTTTTGAGACTAAAGGCATCTTAGAGGAGGAAACAGCACTCTCCAAACAGGTGAAAGCAGAGATAAACAGATGGGACTATATTAAGCTCAAGCTTCTGCACCTCAAATGAAATAAGGCTTATGCTACAAAAGTCACCCACAGAATGGGAGAAACTATTTACTCAATACCCATCACACATAAGGCTAATATCAAAAATATACAAGGTACTGACAGAACTTAATAAGAAAAAAACATATAGCCCCATCAAAAATGGGGAGAAGAAATGAACAGACACTTCCTCAAAGAAGAAATACAAATGGTCAAAAGACACATGAAAAAATGCTTCACATCACTAATCATCATGGGCATGCAAATCAAAACTACAATTAGGTACCATCTCACACCACAGAAACTGGCACAGAACACAAAGAACAAGAACAATCAGTGCTGATGGGGATGTGGAGAGAAAGGAAGTCTTATTCACTGCTGGTGGAAATGCCTTCTAGTCCAGCCTTTATGGAAAACAATATGGAGATTCCTCAGAAAACTGGAAATTGAGCTCCTATATAATCCAGCTGTACCACTCCTAGGGATATATCCTAGGAACACAAAAATACAATTCAAAAATTCCTTTCTCACACCTATATTCATCATAGCACTATTTACAATAGCTAGACTCTGGAAACAACCAATATGTTCTTCAATAAATGAGTGGCTAAAGAAACTAAAGAAAATGAGTGGCTACATACACACAATGGAATATTATGCAGCCTTCAGGAGAGATGTAGTCATGAAATTTTACTATGCATGGATGTACATGGAATCTATTATGTTGAGTGAAATAAGTCAGAGGGAGATAGACATAGAATAGTATCACTCATGTATGGATTTTAAGAAAAATAAAAGACATTTTTGTAATAATTCTGAGACAATAGATATGAGGGCTGGAAGGTCCAGCTCACGATATGAAGCTCACCACAAAGAATCGTTGGTAAGTGCAGTTTGAGAAATAGCTACATTGACAAGTATCATAACAATGTGAATGAATGAGTGAAGTAGAAAGCCTGTCTCAAAAACAGGCAGGGGTGGGAAGGAGGGAAATTTGGGGCATTGGTGATGGGAATATTATACTGGTGAAGGTGGGCATTCTTTATATGACTGAAACCCAATATCAATAATGTTTGTAATCAAGCTGTTTAAATAAAGGTATTTAAAAAAAGAGTTATACAATGTCAGAAGAAAAGTCTAGGATGTACAGGTAACGTTCCTATTGTCAGCTTTAACTGTCTGCTCTCTGGTTCAAAGTTCAATGACCAAACTAACTAACTAACTAAATTAATTAATTAATTAATTAATTAAAAGCTTGTATAAAACTTTCACGACTTTCCAAGATTAATACTGGTAAAGATCTCTGTATATTTATTAAAGAAGTTTTAATTTTTTATCTTGCTTTTCTAAAATACGTAAAGTGATTTTTTTATTTGCACACAGCAAAACAAGCATCTGAAAAAGCAAAATTTGAATTAAACCCAACATGATTCATTAGAAATACTTTAGACACCTACAGAAAGACTCTAGAAGCCTTACAGACATTTGTGAAGAAAAATGACTCAAGAAAGAACCAAACAAATAAAACTAGATTTAATCCAGGAAAATAAAAAGGGCTAAAATGAACTCAAGAAATTCAAATATAGACTTTTTTGGGTCACACCCAGCTTCACTCGGGGGTTACTCCTGACTCTATGCTCAGAAATCGCTCCTGACAGACTCAGGGGGCCATATAGGATGCCTGGATTCAAACTACCATGCAAGGCAAATGCCCTACTTCCATGCTGTCTCTCGGCCCCAAATATAGCCATTTATTTTATTATTTTTATTTTTATTTTTATTTTTTTATTTATTTATTTTTTGGGGGTTTTTTGGGTCACACCCGGCAGTGCTCAGGGGTTACTCCTGGCTCCATGCTCAGAAATTGCTCCTGGCAGGCACGGGGGACCATATGGGACACCGGGATTTGAACTGATGACCTTTTGCATGAAAGGCAAACCCCTTACCTCCATGCTATCTCCCGGGCCCCCAAATATAGTCATTTTTAGGTAGAGGTACTTATAGTTCAATATTCAGGTACCACAGGAGTGACCCACTGTGCAGAGTCAAAGATCCTAAGCACAGACTGGGGTAACCCTGAAATAACAATAATGGCAACAATAATAGCAACAACAATAGCATCAGCAAAATTATCTCAGTATCCAACCCTTAAGCTTATGACAGTTATCATTCGGGATTATTGTCAGTAATTTTAAGTTCAATTTTTTGGTCCCTAGAAAACCGATTTTTTACAGAACAGATTAAAACCATAAACTCTAAATAAATATGTAATGTAAGTATATCTCATAATTAGAAAATATAAAAACACTACATTGAGAGAGGAAAGATGAGAACTAAAAACTCTGTCCTATACTAATAATGTTAATAAAATCAAAGATTTTTAATCTTTCCCCCCAAAATCAGAGATCATCTAGAAAGATACCTGACTCAAATAAAATTGGAAGGGCCAGAGTGGTGGCTCAAGCAGTAAGGAGTCTGCCTTGCCCACACTAGACTAGGACAGACCACGGTTCGATCCCCAGGTGTCCTATATGGTTCCCCCAAACAGGAGCAATTTCTAAAAGCATAGCCAGGAGTAACCCCTGAACATCACGGGGTGTGCCCCCCTCAAAAAATAACATTGTAATTTCCAGCTACAATACTAACGAAAATAATAATATTATATTTCTAAAATATTGGGTAAAAAGAATTTAGAATACAAAATTTAAATTTCAGTCAAATTAGCATTCACATATGAAGGCATGATAAAAATATTTTTTTTGCCATATGATGCTTCAGAAGTTTATTCTAAAATACAAGGTGAACTCGGGTCCTAGAGAGACTGAATTCTCAGCATGGAGGTAAGGCGTTTGCCTTTCATGCAAAAGGTCATCAGTTCAAATCCCGGATCGCAAGCCTCAAGGCATGAAGCCAAAAGTTCAATCCTCAGCACAGTTCTACATCCCAAAGTGATCCTATTGATGCTGTCATTTATAATCCCCAGTGTCACATTAAATGTGTGATCTCCAGTTCCAGACAATAAGCCACATCCACCTTTTGTGTAGATTGTTTTAATAATATTGATGCTAACAATCAATCTCTATATGTGATCAAAATCCTAACTCGGGAGCTTTTAAACTGATTTTTAATAAGCTAGTATATATGAAAAATCAAGAATTAAAGTAACCCAAGATAGTTCTTAAAAAGAATAAAAATATGAATGATTTTACTGATTATAAAGATTTATTCTGAAGTTATACTACTTTTTCAGTCTGATATAGAAGCTACAGCAAACAATGTGATTAAAGGACTATAACAGAGATCTTAGGTACATATAAATCCAGATAAGTCAATTCATTATATCACAGAAGCAATATATAATAATAAAAAAAACTGTAGGAAAATGAATTAGATTCCTATCCTATACCAAACAAATATTCAACTTTAGATAAATTTCAATGACTAGCAAAACAAAATCAAAAATACAAATTTTTTAAACTTTATTTATTAATTGATTGCTTAGTTGTTAGGCCACACCAAGTGATGTTCAAAGATTACTCCTGACTCTGTACTCAGAAATTGCCCCTGGCAGGCTGGGGGACCATTGGGGATGCTGGGAATCGAACCAGACCCTCCCACTTTGGCCAAATGTAAGGCAAATGCCCTACCGCTGTGCCATCTCTCTAGCCCCCCAAATACAAAATCTTTTATGGAAATATTAGTGAACATATCTTAAAGATTTACAGAAAAATACGTCTCAAGCAAGATGTACTAAACTTGGAAGAAATGTTCAACATATGAACTTATTTGCCATTTTATTATTATAAAAATTATATAAAGAGTGTTGTTACAAATCAAAAACACAAGCAAAGAATTCTTCAAATGGACAAAAGATATGAATGCAGGCATTTAGTGGAATAGAAACGTCTGTTACTGATAAACATAGGAAGATACATTTAGTATTTTGTGATTACAGAAGTAAGAGTTAAATTCATTTATATGGGTAGTAGTTACTAATAGTGTGAATTAGAAAATATGACACTACAAAACATTAAAAAATATATAAGTCCCCTAGGTAGGGCATTTCACATACAACTAGCAGAAGTATAAATCTTAATCATTTTGAAAATAGTTTTACAACAAAAGCACACCAGCATCATAGCTAGAATATGGAATCAATTTCTGTATCCAATGACAGAAGAAATATAAAGGTGTATTATATAAGCACAATAGAATACAATGCAGCTGCATAAGTATTATCTATATATTTTAACCAACAAAAATGAAAGCGTGAGCTCCAAAGTACAATAATGAAACTTAAAAATATGCCATCTGTCAAGGATACAAACTGCTGAGTGGAAAAAATTAGGGATACTTGTGGAAGTCATTAACACTGGTTATGTGATGTACATTGTATACCTGAAACTCAACTATGAATAGCTTTGTCAATTATGGAGTGTCAATGAAAACATTTCTTTTTTTTGGGGGGGGGGTTCACACCCGGCAGTGCTCAGGGGTTACTCCTGGCTCCATGCTCAGAAATTGCTCCTGGCAGGCACGGGGGACCATATGGGGCACCGGGATTCGAACCGATGACCTTTTGCATGAAAGGCAAACGCCTTACCTCCATGCTATCTCCCGGGCCCCCAATGAAAACATTTCTAAAAGAAAAATTGTGCTACTGTAATTTATAAAGTTAAATATCACATATCAAGGAATCTATTATAGATATATACCCTAAGAAAACTGCACATGTTCAACAGGACACATATACAGTAATACTGATCACAACATTTTAAATACAAAAACCACTTTAAGCGATCCAAACATTCATCAAAAGAAGCTTAAATACAGTAAGATATAGTCTTATACTTTTACAATGTATAAATTAAGAAACATAGTAAGATAATAACCTGAACTAATCTTAACAATGTAATATTAAACAAAATGCAAATATTAGATATCATATAATTTTAATCTTATAAATATAACTAAAATATTTTTATAAATTACTGTCTAATTTTATGCATATAAATATATGAAGTATGTTATATAAAAATAATGAAACTTTATAAAAAGGAAACCAAATGAACTAGCCTAGAATTCCATGTATTTGTTCTTTTGTGAATAGGACTCAAAGAGGAAGAGAAAAGGATGGTGCATGATGGATGGAAGATCAACCTTTATGATTATAGGTTATTGTAAGGTTTTAGCTTGCATTTCTGATTATGTTTTTATGAGTGCTTCTCCATTCCTAAAAGTTATTAAGTAACTGAAGCAAAGTGAAATCTTCATGCACCAATAAGTGTGCATCAGAATTCAAGGATTATGATCAATATAATTCTGCACAAAATGAGGTCCAAGAAGAGATAAAACAGGACCCATAGAGCTAGTACAGTGGGCAGAGTGCTTGCTTTGCAAGTGATCGACCCATTCAATTGCCAGCACCATATAGGATCCCCAAACCTTGTCAGGAGTCATCTTTGACTGTTGAGCCAAAAGTAAACCCTGAACACTGTTCAGTGTGCCCCCCAAAAAAAGAGAAAAAAATTTTCCATAATGATCTCATTTTGCACCCCTTGTTATAACCATACATTCAGGATTATCCTTGGTTCCAAGTCAATGTACTTTATTGCTAAGGAATTCACTAGGAGTGTGGTTCACTCTTCTGTTCTCATTCAATTATTGTACAAACATAATTGATTAGACAACATGGTGCTCCAGTGGGTCGAAGGTGCAGTAGTAATGCCTAAGGTTCATAATATTCAAAGCACAAATTGACTCTGGCTGTGAGAATCAATGAAATCCTGCTCTATTTTTACTCCCAAGGGTGACTTTCCTGTCCCTTCTTCTGTTCCAGGAACTCCCTGCCTTATATCTCCTTCCGGAAAGCCAAGTACCTCTGTTGTTTATTCCCTGAACAGGAAACACAATGTCCCTAATAGTAAAAAATGAGATGGGGAAATAAAATGAGGCCAACCATTTGAATAGATCTCAAAAACAAAACAGGAGGCCATGGTCTGACTGATCCATCTTTCCCCTTAGAATGTACCAATTTTAAAATGGAACAAATGAGAATGAACCCTCCTCTTTTAACTTCTGATGATTTTTACCCTAGCTTACTTGGACTTCCCAATTCACAAAGATGAGATTTTGGAAAGTAGGATAGAAGAAATTCTGGAGATTAGGATAGAAGAGCTGACAGGGGCTAATAGTGGCTCCACAGTGGACATCATAAAAGATTCACAAAAACTTGCTGGCTTTTGAAGTAAACTGCTTAGAAAGCAGAACAGTGGTTCTCCAAAAGGGATTCCTGAATCAGCAGGACTAACTCACCTAATAACTTATTAGAAACACAAATTGAGAGATGTAACATAAAATAAGAAAAGTCTCAGGTAGAATACAATCATGTGTCTGTAACAAGTCCTTTTAACAGGTAAAAAAAATTTAAATGACATCAAAATAGAGATCCTCTGTTTCTGCTCCTGTAAAGATCTAGAGATGGCTCAGATATCAATTTTTAAAATTCATCTTTATCATCGTTTGTACAACATAATTAAGACGGTGCTAACATTTATAAACTGATATACAAAGCTACTGTACCCCACAACCAAAATGTTCAAATCCTCTACCAATGCCCTTATGTTACTTATAGTGCACCTCTTAATTTCCTCTATCCCTCTTTTCCTTACTGCTTGGTAATCTGAGTTTTCAATCCAAGATGAAAGCTTTGTCATTTTTTTCCATACTGCTTTCTTTTATTTTTGTCTCCTGGTGTCTTAAATAAATAAAGATAGGGGCCCGGGAGATAGCATGGAGGTAACGCGTTTGCCTTTCATGCAAAAGGTCATCGGTTCGAATCCCGGTGCCCCATATGGTCCCCCGTGCCTGCCAGGAGCAATTTCTGAGCATGGAGCCAGGAGTAACCCCTGAGCACTGCTGGGTGTGACCCAAAAACCACTTCTTTATTCATTCATCTGTTATACTGACTACTCTCTGGCTTTTCTGCTAAGAGCTGAAATGAATATAGGTGCTAATATTTTTGTTTGGGGATTGATGCTAAAAATTGGAATCTCTGGGAAGTCATATGGAAATTTTATGAGATTTTTTTTGGGGGGGTCACATCCAATTGCACTCAGGGGCTATTCCTGGTTCTGCATTCAGAAATCGCTTCTGGCAGGCTGAGGAAATCATATGAGATGCCAAGATTCAAACCACCGTAAATCCTGGGTCGGCTGCATGCAAAGCAAATGCCCTACCACTGTGCTATCGCTCCAACCCCTATTTTATGTATTTTTGAAAGACTCTGTACTATTTTCCATAGAGAATGACATTCCTGAAATGGTGATGAGAGCTCCTTTTTCACCAAATACTCACCAACACTGGTGGTTTCCTCTTGTGTGTAGTTATTTTGTTTTGTTTTGTTTGTTTTTTTTCTTAGTTTCTTTATGTTTCTTAGTTTCTTTATGTTATATGCTACTCTCACAGGTATGAGATGAGATAATGGGCCGGAGAGACAGCATGGAGGTAGGAGGTTTGTCTTGCATGCAGAAGGACAGTGGTTCGAATCTCGGCATCCCATATGGTCCCCCAAGCCTGCCAGGAGCAATTTCTGGTTGTGAAGCCAGGAGTAACCCATGAGTACTGCCGGATGTGATCCCCCCCAAAAAATCTTAATACTACACCCCCCAGATGTATCTAAGACTATCAAACAAACCCAAGAACCTGAAGTCATTGTCTTCTTTCCTTCTACTAAGAATACCAAGTGTCATCTCTCTTCTTGTCTCTGTCAGTCCTGTTCTGGGTCTCTAAGATACTTGCCTTTATGTTACCAGACTGACTTACTTATACTTACAATGAGAAACATTTTAGTGTTTTAGCTGGAACTAGAGATTTTGTATTACATTTTTTCAGTTATTCAATAATTTCTAGCTATGAGAAATAAACTTTGTACAATCTTTAACATTCCTCAATTTCTGTTGGGGCCTAGCAATACTCAGGAGTTAATCCTGGCTCTGAACTCATGATTCACTTCTGAAGTGTTCAGGGCACTACATGGGATTTTGGGGTGGAACCTGGTCAGCTGAATATAAGGTAGTCTCCCTACCCACTATACTATCCCTCCAGTTCATCATTCATCACTTTGTTAGCAAAGGTTATTGAATGATAAACACAACAACTTCGGTCAAAGATTAGATTACGGGGGGCCGGGCGGTGGCGCTGGAGATAAGGTGCCTGCGCTAACCTAGGACGGACCTCGGTTCGATCCCCTGGTTCCCCATATGGTCCCCCGTGCCTGCCAGGAGCGACTTCTGAGCGAATAGCCAGGAGTAACCCCAGAGCGTCATCGGGTGTGGCCCAAAAACCAAAAAAAAAAAAAAAAAAAAAAAAAAAAAAAAAAAAAGATTAGATTACATTAAGCAAAAACAGCAAATATGATGTGGAGTGACTAAAGGCAAGGAGAAACCTGGTACAAGGTTTACTATTGCCACTGCTCAAATTCATACCTCACACTACTGTTTTGTCCACCTCAATCTTTAAGGTCACAAGATAGTCCTACCCCTTTATACCTGATTTAGTTTTGGGAGCTTATTGCTTTTTATTAATTTTTTTATTTTGATCATAGTGGCTTACATATCTTTCACATTAGTATTTTAGGTACATATTAACATTGGATCATGGGAATACCCACCACCAAATTAGTCCTCCCCCCTTTCGCCTTCCCTTTCTGCAACCCATATTCCCCACAATCCTCCCCCCTCCCCAGGCTGCTAGAGTAGATGGTCCCCTCTTTGTCTAGCTTACTATCAGTGATATTACATCTGTTTGGTCCTGGTGCCCTCCCTTGCTTCTCCCTCTATTTGAGAGTCTAACCTAGATAAATCAAGTTATGTGGTTTTCTTTTGAGGCTATAGAATGGGGTAAAGATTAAGCAAAAAAAAAAGAATAAAAATAAAAATAATAAAGAAATAAATAAATTAATTAAAAAAGTATGTTGAAAATGGGTGGAGTCCTTCTAGTGCCTATCTGCCTCAGCTTGCGAGAGGACTTGAAAAAGGTAATTGAAACACCATAACAATACAAAAATAAATATCAAATTAGATATCCAGTGAGCCCTACAGCAATAAAGAGAAGCACCACACATTAGTCTCGGTTCTGAATTCAAATCATGCTGGAGTGCAAAAAGAAGGAGAAAGATAATATAAAATAATATAAAAATAGAAAAGGAGACATCCACTTCAATATCTATACCAAAATAAAGACATCAAAGAAAACAATCAATCAATCAAGAAATAAATATATATGTGGAAAAAATGATTATTTTGTGTTTATTTTCCTTTTCCCCCTGCATAGGCACAGTAATTATTGGGGATATTATAGAGGGAATTCCCTTGACCTAGGAGATACATCCCTGAAGTATACTGTCATGGGATTAAATATAGACTCCTTGCATGATCCTTTACTCTCTCATTGGTGCTTTCGTGATGTATGGAAGACTTCTGCTTCATCATGGATGGTAAAATCAGTCCTCTGTATCTAGAGATCTTGGTGACTGTGCAGGGAGCTTATTTTCTTATAATGAGCATCCCTGGCAGTATTTAGGAAGCCTCTCCTGAGGGGACTCAGGGTCACAAGAGTCATCTCAGTAGTGCTGATAGTGGGAGATGGTGTGGCAATGTAATGCTGGGGATTAAATTTAAGGTCCTATACTTGCTGGACATGAGTTCTACCACTTACACTATCTACCCAGCCCATGAGACTTTTTTTGTTGGCTTTAAGGTAGAAAAATATGCACAGCACAGAGTGATTGCTGAGGGGAAAAAAACAAAAGAGATTCTTAAAGAAAATGGATATTACTTTAGCTTTTCTTAACTTCTATTTAGTGTTATAAGTAAAGGCTTATCCTATCCTTAACAGGCAAGGAAATCATTGTGACACTTCTATTCCAGACAGAATATTGAGAAAATGTCTGAGTAAAGAATGATTCAGCAGCTTGTAGCAAAAAGGTTGCCCTAAGTGGTTGTAAGTTGAATTCAAAGTAGGATACCTGAAATTTTTTGTAAATCATGATGTCAAAATATAGTTATAATAAAGTAGGAGAGACACTAAAATTCTTTCAATGCTGTAAAACTTTCCTCATCATGCCAGCAGATGTATTGATTTAATATCAGCTAATTACTAGACTCCCTTGACACATAAAGAGGTATCATGGAGCATAAGCTGAACACTGCACTGACTCCACATCTTCCAGACCTCTTCAGAAAATAAATTTTATTGAGATAAAATCATTTACAAAGTTATCCATAAACTGAATCTTGTGCACACAATATTCCAACACCAATCGGTTCACCAGGGTCCACATTCCTTTACCAATGCCTATAATTTCTCTCCCACTCACTAACCTGCCTCTGTAACAGGCACATTTTTTAAATTTTAGACACCAGGCTTTACAATACTGTTACTATAGGGTTTCATGCATAATACATAAGACTTTACCACTTCTATCACTGCTTCCTCCACCAGCATGCATTGTCTCATGCTCCCCTTTCCCCTTCCTGACCTAGTTCTGCCCTGCCCCCAAACTTCCTACTGAAGACTCATTTTCAGTTTCTTATGCCTTTAGGCATTTGTTATTCCCTTACTATGTTTCTTTATATTTCACACAGGAGAGAAGCCATTCTATCTTTCTCTTTATAACTAACTTCACTCAGCATGATACTCTTCAGATCCATCAATATGGCAACAAATTGCATGACTTCATCTTTTCTTACAGCGGAGTAGTATGCCATTATGTATATGTACCATAGTTTTTTTATCCAGCCATCTGTTCTTGGATATTTGGATTGTTTCCAGATTTGAGCTGTTGTGAATAGTGCTGCAATAAACATAGGAGTGCAAATATCTATTCTAAATAGTGTTTTTGGAGCCCTTGGAGAATATTCCAAGAAGTGAAATTATTGGATCAGATGGAAAATCAATTCCTAGTTTACTGAGGAATGTCCACATTGTTCTCCAATAGGGCTGACCTAGTTCACATTCCCATCAGCAGTAATTAAGGGGTCCCTTATCCCCATGCATCCTTGCCAGCATTGGTTGCTTTTATTTTGTTGTTGTTTGTGTCAGTCTCTCTAGTGTGAGATAGTATCTCATTGTTGTTTTGATTTGCATTTCTATGATGATTTTTGATGGAGAGCATTTTTTCATATGCCTTTTGGCCATTTGTATGTCTTCTTTGAGGAAATTTCTGTTCTTTTTCTCCATATATGAACAGGGTTGGATGTTTTGTTCTTATAATTTTCTTTATGTTTTGAATATGAACTCTTTATCAATATCCAGAGCTCTTATATCACTCAGTTTTATAGGAATTGCAGCTAGGATCCCCAGAAGCAGAAGTTCTGATCTAAAAATATTGACCTGCCTTAGAATAATCTAGAGACACAGACATGAAATCTTCCCTCACTGCAGAACTAATTCAACAGGATCATCTTGAGCCTCTTGTTAACAAGCATTTCATGTATCCATGAGCTGCCAGCTCATCTTTTAGTGACCTTTTCTTAGAAAGTAATGGAAGGCTCAGTATAGCAACTCTACTATACAGTCTCAGACTCAACTACTTTCAGAGTTTTGTTTATATTGAAAGAATCCTTTAAACCACTGACTAGTCAGTGCATACAGGTAAAGTGCCAGTATAAGAGGAGCAAGAGGTAGGAGTCTTTTTTGTCTTTGAGATTCTTGTTGAATCCGTATCATAAGTATTGAGTGAGAATAGATTGTAGACTGAGGTATTTGAAAAAAAAAAGTGATAGTTCAAAAATTAGGCCTACCTCTCTGAGGATGCATTGAATAATTTGTAAAGTAACTGAAAATTACTGAAAGGGAGGGTTATGAGAAGAATTGTACCCCAACCTTCCCCTATCTGTCTTAATAGGTCACTAACACAGGTTCCACTAATTTTTTTGAGTCTATTAGCTTCTGGTATTAATGTCTGTACCTATCATGATGTTAAATATGAGAAATCTCCAAGAGGGTACTGGACTCCTGACAGACATATCATCCTAATTCTATGTCAGGTACTCCAGAAGGTTAAGCTATTGATGCCCTCCTAGCCCATACCCAACCATTTGCTTCTGTATACAGACACAGCTCTCTTTCTCTGTCTTGTCATTTCCTTCAAAATACCAAAAGGATTGTTTCACTTGTATCTAAAATAGAACAAGTCAGACTCTAAAATGTTCCTACTAGCTGAGATATTTGTTAGATCAGGCTCTATGCAGTCATTGACGTTTGAGTAGGCAGTACAGGTCACATATATCAGATCAACGTGGTCCAAGCATTTGGTTTAAAATGTGAGAACACCTAGATAAGGCTGGAGTACATAATGGAATTCTCTTTGCTGCACTATGGGATTTAAGAAAAATAAAAGGACTTCTGGTAAATCTTAAGCAAGAGTACAAGTTAACCAAACTCCAAAGGAGGACTATGCATGGTAGGCAGGATACTTTCTCCCTTAGTGGTACTTTGACAAGTGCCATCACCTTTAGTTTAGTTTTCTATTCTGTGTCACAGAAGTTTCCCCCATCCTTCTAGCATCATGTGTTTCTAAAGAAAGTCCTTGAGAAAACGGAGATCTCTGTGAACAATGGCCACCAGGAAGGCTGGCCAGAAGGTGTTTGCCTGATGACCCTTTGGAAATTGGCGACAATGTATTTCTCCTTTTAAACTTTCCAAGAATTCTAATGGACCATCAAGTATCAAATCAGGACCATTGGACCGTCTCTAAATGAGTTATCTTTAATCTTCCTCCATTCTTAAATCGTGCTCATTTCAGTTCAGTTGAAATTGCATCCTACCCTGTGGTTTGCAGAAAAAGTCCACAGTGGTTTCAGCTGCTGGTTTCAATTTAGGGTCCACTCTCCTCTAATCACTAGATGCCAGTATGTTTTCTAATAATTTCTGTTTTGCCAGTTTTTCAGTTAACGTGCTTCCTCTGCCCCTGGGTCTGAAGCTCTGCCATTTCGGCGGTAGCTGAAACACTTCAGCCTTCATTAGGAGCTGTGTTTCTAAGCCATGACTAAAGCCAAAATAACAATTAGTTTCATGGAAATAGTAAGCCACAACACTTCCTTCTCATGTTCGAGGGAAGACCAGAGCTTGTCCTAGTACCGTGGCTGCCTGACTGTGGGTTGATTTTTTTGAATCTTCTATCCTATCCAGGATTCTTCAAGATCTACAAGTCCTATATGGAACTCATGAAGATTTCTACATGTGCAGAGTCCATATACAGCATGTGATGCGTTGTCTAGTAACAGTTACTAGAACATTTTGCTCTCGGATCATCAAACTCAAGTCTTATTATGCGAATCTGTTTCTCTCTGAGAAAAATGACATTGCTTGCTTGGGTTTTGTGTATGTTATTTTTGAAAATGCAATTTTCCACACTTCTTTTCTGTCCTAAATGAGCCTTTGGGTTTCATTTACTATACTCAGAAATAATTGTTTTCTAGAAGCTTCTGCTCACAGTCTCCAGTCTGATTCCATAAGGATAGGATTTCTCCTCATTGTCCCTCTTTGCTCCCTGCTTTATTACTCTACTATATATGAGATAACCACACAAAGTCGTTACTAAAGGACTTCTACTTGTATGATTCCAAACCCAAGTTCTCAGATCCCTAGGGATCCAAACAGAGCAAAATAATCTCAACTTTCATTAATATCCCTGAGCATCAGCATAGGCACTCCTATAGATTTATAGGATCTTATTTTTCAAGTCCTATAAAAAAAATCAAGGGTAACAAAAGAAGGAGAAGAAGAAGAAGAAGAAGAAGAAGAAGAAGAAGAAGAAGAAGAAGAAGAAGAAGAAGAAGAAGAAGAAGAAGAAGGAGAAGAAGGAGAAGAAGAAAAGAAGAAGAAAAAAGAAGAAAAGAAGAAGAA
>PVKC010022184.1:0-17809 GCA_004027635.1 Crocidura indochinensis
TGTGTGATGAGCTTTAAGATTATTCATAAGCTCTCCTTTTAGACTGCTTTGGTGGATTGACTAACTAGATTCAGACGACTAACATTCTGTAAATAGAGTGAATTTCTTTTAACTCTTTGGAAATGCTTTTTTCTAAAATAGGCAAAGAAGTAAATTGTTATTTGTTTAGAAAAATCCTTTACCTTTTAAAAGACTCACCATAACCCATTTAGAGGTTTAGTCACAATAATTTGTCCCATAGCTTGCCTCTCTAGCATGCTCAATATTGGCTCTTCTAAGTACATATTCATATTTCAGGGCATTTTGATTTTTTGTTATTGTTTCTTGGACCACAGCAGTCATTTGTTGGGGTATACTACCAGCTCTGTGCTTGGAGATCAATCCTGGTGGTACTCAAAAGATTATATTGAATCAGGGATGAAACCTGTGTCTTCCACATACAAACCTTTGCATGTGAATAGCTTGTTGATATTGCTCTCTAGTCTCTGACATTCTGTCATATATCTTTCTTTCTGAAGCTTCTGACTTTTAACTACTACTCTGAAACTTTCCTCTTAGAGCAGCTACTGAAATTGAATTGCCTATTTGCATTATAAGGAAAAAACAAAATTTGAGTGTCTAGAAAATTGTATCCATATTGTAAATTCATTTCATTTGGAAAATTCCATATCACTTTTTGGCAAATGCCTCAGTTCTTGAACTTGAGTTGCCTTTAAGCAACTCATTCTGTATAAAATCTACTATCCAAGAGATGGCTATAATTGAGGGTCTGAGTGAAAGGAAGTAAGAGGGAGTTAAGGGATCCCTGTTCTGTTTTTCAGCTTTCACCATAGCTCATGCTGGAGCTCTGTGACAAGGCCAAAACCAGAATTCAGGACAGATGGTGGTTGAAGTGATTGCACAAGTAGTATTTTTGGGCCACATGATGGTAGCTGAATGACTTGGTCTGCGTTGCCTCTGTCTTTTGCTTTTGGCAGTACTCCTGGGTTGTTAGAATTCAGTTGATCTTTTCTGCAAATGTTTTCCATGAAGTCGAAGAAGGAGTTGTGTGATCCTGGAAAAAGTCAACTTTGTGAATACCCAATCATTTAATTGAGGGAAGCAGCCAGATCACTGGTAAAGCAATGGACTTTGAAGTCAGTCTGCCCAACTTTATGTACCAGTCCATCAGTCACTCACTTAATACTTCATAATCTGGGGCCATGTGAGTGACGTCTCAGATCACTCCTGAAAAAGTTTAGTGAAGGTAAAATATTTAAAAAACATTTTAGTAAGTTTGTGTTGAAAAATAAAGATGAAATTCTTCCCAGAATCTGGAGAAGTGCTATTTTATGAAATGCTAGTGATTGCTCAAATATATCATTTTACCAAGGAAACAGAGAGAGGCTCTCAAAGTAATGGCAGAGCTATTGAAGCACATAGTTAAACATTCCAGAGCATTGAATATCTGAATGTGTCCATGACTGTGCTGAGCAATCCTCATGCCTTCCATATGAGGTATGCACAAGTTGGTCCGTTGTACAGATTAAGAAACTGAGAGTTAACTAGCATGTCCAGCATTGCATAGCTACTAAATAACTATGCCGATCTAAATACAAACCCAGACTCTCCCAGTGAGTGTGTTGACCTTTTTTGGTTCCTCAGAAATTATACTCTCAGATGGATATTAGTGTGTTGGTCATTTTTTAAGAGAATAAGATCAAGCACATGTGAGGGAAAAGCTTAGACCTGTTATGAATGTGTTCTCAGAGGAGGTTTTAGCTAATCTTTGAAGTATGCAGGGACAACTTTCAAACGTGTAATGCTCTCTCTGTGCTCACATATGGATTTGAGATACCCTGAGAAAGGGCACATTCTGCTGGGGCATGGCAGTCTATGTGCTAACAACCGCTGGACAGAGAATTGCCTTTGGTTCATGAGCAAATCAAAGTTAGCAGGGCTGATAAGATTAAAGCTACTGACCTAGAGGGAAGTCACAGTGTGTACCCCAAGGCATTAAAATAGATTCTCTTCATCTCATCTTTGGCACACTGAAGGGTGGACTGAACACTCTAAGAACCTGTGCCAGAGAATTGCTCAGGTTTACTGCCACTCTCTCTGAGTCATGTTTCTGGTGATACCTTTAATTACAAAAATTATTCTAATGTTTTCAAATTCTTGAGCTGAGTTGTGCATGTGAACAGATATTAGTGCCCAGTTGTCTAATATTTGTATGGAAATTAAATCTCCTTTCACAGCAAGTTTTACAAGGCCCTTCATCAAAACACCACAGTTCCCCAAATATCACATTCAGAGGTTTCTCCTGGTGGTGGTAGGGAGACCATGCAGTCCTGAGGATCAAACCTAAAGCCCTTAGGTACAAAGCATATGTTTTTACTGTCTCCCTACCCTAATTATTTTAAAGAAATCAAGCTTAGTGAATCTTGAGACATAATATAACTGTATAGTTTCTCATAAAGTATAAACAATACTTTTTATATGTGCTGGGAGCCCAGAGAATTTCACAACTCACTTTATCCAGATATTTACATTTTTAGCGTGGATTGGAACTCAATCTGCAATCTCTCAAAAGTACGACTATATGAATATATATACACATGTAAGTTCCTTTAGGGAACTGTGGTCTTTGATGAAGAGCCTTGTAAAATTTGCTGTATTGGGGCCAGACTTATATCTCAAAGGATTCATCACATACTTGACATGCAGGAGGCTTTGTTCTGTTCTTGGTCTAAGGTCCCTGAGCACTCCACTGAAGGAGAAATTCCCTACACACTAGACCTCAGGGGTAACTTCTGAACCCAGAGCTGGGATTAACCCCACAGCATTGCTGCAGCCGGGAAACAAAACAAAAAAAGTCTAAAGTCTTAGAGAGTGAAATTCAGTAAAGTGAGGCATACTTAGACACGCATGAACATATACTCGCTCTTGAGTTCTGTGCTACTTCCTGAGCATTGCTGTCCATGCCTAGGTCTGATACCCCTAGGACCAATGAGGTAACGTTGGCCCTTACTCTGTACTTTCTTCCCTCGAGAGCCTGGAGTCACTTTTCTCAGTACTTGCAGTACTTGTGTTGCCATACTCTGCTCCCATACCGGTGCATTCAGCCAGGATACACATCTGCCAGGGACCACACTGCCCACACAGCTACAGTTGGCAGGGCTGAGTGAGTTCTGAGCCTTGCTGCACACAAGGCAGCCCCCTCACATACTGCTTCTCTGTTTTTCTAAGACCTAGATGCTGAGAAAGCTCAAAAAATTGAGGCAGCCAGCCTCTAGTCAGGAAGGCTTCATTACTCCTTTGAAGTAAGAGGGAACTTCCTTCCAGTCAGCTCATGAAGTTCTGGACTGGGAGGCAGCTAAGACTGCCAGTGTGACTGTTCAGGGGTTCTTCCATTTAGCCAGTATTTAGAAAGTCATCGTTAATGTATCCTATTCACTGGTGTCCAGGCTTAGGAAAAGGATAGGGCTGGTAGCAAGACCTGCCCTAGGACCTCATCCTAGTGACTTTGTAAGGAATGGAATTTGCCTCTGCACTGAGCTGATATTACCTCCTCCAAGAGACCTCCAAGAGATCTTGGAGATCTTCTCCAAGATGAACCCCACCAAAGCCTCCCACTTCGGGTCTTCTATCTTGTTCTCTTGTCTGCTACCAAGTTTCCTCATAGTCTTACCTCACAAGTAGTTGTCTTTTTCACATAGCAGAGCAGTGTGGAATAAGGGCTTTCTTAGTAACACTCACTTCTATATCCTGAGTAATTATTGTCTGCCCATTCAATCTGTTTACCTGCTAGATTTTGTTCTGCCATTGAGAGATATTTTTAAATCATGACCTAATACTGAACACTTAACAGAGACCAAAAAATGTATGTATGTATGTATGTATGTATGTATGTATGTATGTATGTATGTATGTATGTATATATAAACAGTTATTCTGTACATATATTCTGTTATTCTCAGTTATTCTCCCATAAAAGTAAGATGATGAAGTCTGCTTTAAAGATTTATTTCTGAATGATAGGATCATAAACCACTTTTTAATCTTATAGGATGAAAAAAATCCAAGGTTTCCTTGGTAGTTTTCTCCCTTATAACATTATAATTGATTTGTTAAGGATCTGCTTATGGGAGATAAAAGTCAGTAACAGAATATGTTAATTTAGAGCTTACCTTTTGGTTTAGTGTTACCTTTTGTTTTTTTTTTTCTTTTTTAAATATAGTTACCACATAATTAAGATTTACCTCAGTAAGGCGTTTGCCTTTCATGCAAAAGGTCATCGGTTTGAATTCCGGTGCCCCATATGGTCCCCCGTGCCTGCCAGGAGCAATTTCTGAGCATGGAGCCAGGAGTAACCCCTGATCACTGCCGGGTGTGACCCAAAAACCAAAAAAAAAAAAAAAAAAAGATTTACCTCAGTTGAAACTGAGGAAGAGGAAGCTGACCTTTGTGTCACTCTATATTCCTTTCCTTCATTAGTCTCTCCCCAAACCAGTAACTTAGGTCTTCCTGCTTCTCTGCTCTAGGTCTCTCATCCCCAAGCCAGGCCTTGTGTTGCAAAACCTAGAACCCTAGAACCTATTTTGTCTTCATTTCCCAAATCAGTCTAATTGGTTAGTGATCATGAAAGGAGAACTCTTGCTTATTTATTGCTTTACTTTTCCATGTCAGGTTGTAGATTCTTATCAAGTTTAAGAGGATTAACAAAGTAACTCATACTCCGGTGAACATAATTAACATATTTTAGAATTATATTTTCCCCCAGACTGTTCACATTTTAATAAGTGAATAGAAAGATTTCATTTGTGTGAGTGGAAATTCAGACCATTTGAGTATTATTTTGGGGAAATATTTTAGACAAATTACTTTTGCTAGAACCCCTCAGATTGTTTTTTTTTGTGTGTGTGTGTGTGTGTGGTTTTTGGGTCACACCTGGCAGTGCTCAGGGGTTACTCCTGGCTCCATGCTCAGAAATTGCTCCTGGCAGGCACGGGGGATCATATGGGGCACCGGGATTCGAACCGATGACCTTTTGCGTGAAAGGTAAACGCCTTACCTCCATGCTATCTCCCGGGACCCTCAGATTGTTTTTTATAATTGACTATAAGTTAAATCACCCTGGATTAAATTCATTAATAGTAGTGGATATTAGATTTGTGAATTACCATAATATAAACTGTTGTGTTATAGTGAGTGATGTTGCATATAATTTGTGTTTTATTTAGTGAGTCTTTGATAATCTCTCATTTATTCTCCTTTGTGAAGTTTGTGGTGAATTCTCTGACCTCATTGAAAGGGAACTTGGCTTGAAGAGAACAATCATCTTTCCTCCCCTGGGGAAGTCTTTTAGGTAGTAAGGACCTAGCTCAGAAGTGACCAAGGAAGCATTCACTTCATAAATGGAGTAGTTGAAGCTATAGGTGAAGCAGTGGGAGTGAAGGGAGAAAGGAGGCAGCAGAAGATGGAAGAAGAAAACTTTGGTTGTCTTGTGGAGTCAGAGAAAGAGTGAAGTGGTAAAAACCTGCCTTCGGGAGCACCCAATAAGGAGGTTCCCTTGTTGTTTGAGGGAATGACTTAGGTCACTTTTCCATTTCCCTTTAAACTTCCCATTTGGATAATATAACAGTTGACTCCGTTATGCTTTAAGATTGGTTTGTTCTGTTCAGTTTTAGTGTGTGTGATAACTTAGCCAGAGGCAAGCAGAAGCAGTTTGGCAGATGTGTGTCCAGACAGAAGCAGTGAAGCACAGACTTTGGCATTAGACCAGCTGGCCTTTTCATTCGTGCTTTGTTTTCACTCTGTAGAAGCTGTTGAGTAACTTACTTGCTTTGAGCAGCAACTCCCTGAAGGCAGAATTCATCTTATGAATTCTCCACAACTACAAGCTGCCATCAGAGCAAAGAGAAGCCATAGAGAGAAGTGCTTAGCATGACATCTTGTATCTATAAGAACCATGATAAGCAGTGACAAGAATGTGGCCCTTCCTGCCACAGTGACTGGAAATGCAGAGGGTTGGCATGATGACTTGAGTTTGACTTCCTCACTGCAAAGCAGTCGTGTGACCCTGAGTACATTCTCTAGAGCAGTGTTCTTCAAACATTTTATACTTACAGACCTGACTCCTGCCCTGCACACATGTCTGTAGACTGGTGGTGTTAAGACCCAGGTGGTGAGCCAGCTCTGACCTTTGATTCATTCCCAAAGAACACAATGTTCTATAGTAGTCCTGATCTATGGAGAAATTAGGATGGTTACAGCTCAGCATTAATAATGAAGGTCTCCACATTAAAGAAATGGCATTGCTCAGTTCATGTTGGTTCACATAAGTATATACATTTGTGCTTCTGAATTTCTGTAGTTTTACCCAGCTACCAAGGAACACACATGGGCATCTCCCCAAAAGAAGTTTATAAACATTCAGAAAATCCAAATGTCATACCATCTTTATGTAGCCTCTGTGTATGGGGCCTATACAGAAATTCTGGTTTCTGTGAGTAAAACTTCTTAAAGAAAAATCAAAATCAATCCAAACATTTAATTTTTCATTAGGAATTTTGCTCAAGGTAAACTTAGTAATTTATCATGAGAACATAAAGTGGGTAGAGCTCTATGTCTGGTTTCCTATGTCTGGTTTCTCTCTTAGAAATTTCTTTAGACATATCTTTAAAGTTTGCAGTATAATGATGATACTCACCAACCCACAAAGACATAATTGAAGCAAATGCTGGGTATTTTCATATGTCTTTAGAAAGACTCCTCATGATGCACAAGCCATTCAGGGAAACCATTTAGAGCCTGAAGATGAGTCACTAAGAGAATGACAACTGTAGTGGAGCAGAGCTTGGGGAGGGAATATTTTGAGTGAAGTTCTTGATTTTCTAATTATGAGTTGGACCCTTGACCATGTCATTTGCTAACTCTGGGATGCAGTTTAATACCTTAAAATAATATTAAAACAATTAATTCACAATTTGGTCTAGTTATTAAAACTAGCAATATGGCGCTACAGCAATAGTAGGGAATTTGCCATGCCTGCTACTAACCAGGTTTGTTCCTGTATGCATCTCCAAACCCTCTAGGAGTAATTCTTGAGTGTAGAGGCAAGAGTAAGATCTGAAAAATTCTGGAAAATTAAACAAAACAAAACAAAAATACAATGTAAGTGAAAGCATTGCATAAAAGGCAATGTGCTACACAAGAATAAAATATTATTTAAACTATTGTCCATGTATTGCTTTCAATATGAATAATTGATCAAATAATAAATGTATTTATTATTTATTGAGCGACTATCGTATATAAATAATTATATTATATATGACAGAGATGCAAAAGAACCATTATCTTATTTTCATTTCATTAAAGAAACTTAATTAATTATACATTTACAGACAAGGCAGTTCATGCAAAACAGCAATATCACTTCTGATTTTACTGAAGGATGGCAAACATTTCTTTTACCAAGAGCTCATTACAAATGCAGTGTGGTGATGAAGAAACAAACTAAATAGTGATTTGAGAAAGTGGAAACTATAAACTTTCCCCAAGACTTTTGATTCTGAAGAAAAAGAAATTACTACCCTAAAATAAAATGTTGACTAGGATTTAGTTACCGACAGTTTATAGGGAGTTTATCATATGTAAAAATGTATGAAGGCAGTATGCTCTTAATACTGACTGAATTTTTCTTATAAAATTTCCTTTCAGTGTTTACTGGGGCTTAATCTCAGAAGCCCTGCACCTACTAAAATATGGGAACATTTATGCCCATCAAAGAACTTTATAGCATGGTTTAGTACTTGCATTTTTGTCTATATACTTTAAGTATGATTAGGTTATTTTAATATGTAATCAATGGCAATGCTATGTACAAGTTATTTTGTATTGCTTATAAAATGATCTGAAGAAAGGAAAGTTTGTACATATTTAGTTCAGATGAAATAATCGTAGACCTATCTGCATGGCACATATTTTTGATCTGCAGTGGGTTGAGTCATTGGAACTTGCAGAGTTGGAGAAATGATTATTTTCAGGAAAATAGGCACTCTGAAACCCAGAACCCATGTTGGAATAGATGATTGCTCTCATGGTGGAAGCTTTAAGTACATTTTTATGCTAAGTGTATGGATGGGAATGAGATTTGATTGGAAAATAATTAGCCCTTGAGGAATAAGAAAAAAACATCTCTAGAGTACAGATGGAAAATTGTCTTTAAACAATCTTTTCCCTCTGCTTTGGAGAAGCAAGAAGGAAAATGGGGTGTTTCAAAGAGTGAAAAGGAGATCTCTGAATTGAAATCAATATAAATAATAGTTCATCTTTTTTTTCTGGGAGGAAAGAGACCCAATACCTGGCTATTATGTTTAATGTTGGAGATAACTGTGAGTCTTGAAATAGTGGTTGTAGATAATGGAAGAAAGATGACTAAGTTATCAGGCTCCATGCACCGAGCATTCTGTGGAGATTGATAATCAAATAGTTGCAAAGGCAGCAACTGGTTCTTCTCTGATTATATTTTTAGTCATACTTAGGCAAGACAAGAAGCAGGGTCTCTGTGTTAATGTATGTGGGAGTTGAGAGTCTGGGGAAAAGAGAAGTTGAAATGATGGGTTAATTGACAGCCTTGATTTATGAGAAATCAGAGAAGTGTGACTAACTTAGTGGGGAAAGGAGACTAAAAGAATCACATAAATTTAAAAAATCTGGTTCCAGTGAGATCACTATATAAAAGTTCTGAGGAAACAAAAGAAAATCATGAATGCAATTCAAGTGGAGTTAAATAAACTAAGATTTAAATGTTGATAGAATTCAATGCTATGATGAAGTTTGGGATACAGTTGTAGATACTTGCCTAGTATGAATAGAAATAAAAGTTTCTAGGATGTAAGACATCAAGATACTGAACACAGAGTAGTGATTAGGTTGTGCTCTTTCCTCAGTAAGACTTGGAGTGGAGATGAAAATTGATACTTGAGTTAAAGTACTTAAAGAATGTTGAGAAATGATCAACTGTTCCCAATGAAGATACTGTGAAGGATTTAAAGATTCCACATTTAGAAGATCCTTATCCAAAAAGTGCAGAAGACATGATAGTTGTGACAAAGACCCTTGATTCCAGGACACAGTAGATGAAGAAAAATGAAACAATCTCAGGTTAGCTGTGTTCTAACAAAGATAGTTTGAGAGAGAGAGAGAGAGAAATAGAGAGGAGGCAAGGAACAAGATATTAATTTGCTACTGCATGCAGAAACACAATTTTAAAATTATATCATGCATATGTAATGTAACAATAAATGTTAGTTTAGAGAGATTGAACTTACATTTTATTCTTTAATTGGAAGAAAGATCAGCTCATTTTTGCCAATATTTCACTGATTTATTTTCAACTCAGTTCTGTCCATAAAGAACAGTCGAGGATAGAGTTAGAATAGAGCTTAGGGCACTTGTCTTACACGCAGTTGACCTGCATTGGACACCTAGCACTATGTATGGTCTCTGAGCACCACCAGGGGTGATTATTGAGCATAGCTGAGTGTGGCCCAACCTCCACTTTCAATAATCCAGCCAAATTCTACAATTTTTAAAAGTTAAAATTAAACCATTATTACTATTTTAAAAGAATTTTGAGCTGTTTTACGTACCAGAACAGATAACTGTCCACATAAAATTGTGATAGTTTACTAATTAGAAATAATATCCCAGAATCCTCATTTGTAGAAAATAAAGACAAATGCAAACTTCCTGTCAGATTACCTGTTGGAGTTTTGGTCCCAAAGCAAAAATTTCCCCACGCATCTTGGTTTTGACCAAATTGGGAGCCATCTTGGAAGCCCCAAATTGGGATCAGCACACTGCAGCCACTGCGTGTTTTTATATTAACAATAAGCCAAGAATAGGACACAGACATGTCTTAAGACTTGATAAAAATTACATGTAAATGAATATGCCCATTTATCTTAATATATGGCTTTCAGCAGCAGTGAAAGTGAGGCTGACCATACTATAGATGAAAAGTCAAATTCTAAGTCCTTTTTCCAAGTCCTTAAATGATTGGGGCATCTCTCCAAGGCCTTATTACCAAAGCTGTGCCACTGTGTGCCAGATCTGAGCAAGAGCAGCCATAAAGATAAGTGCTCTGAAACTCATCAGTGGCTTAAAAATCCCAAGGCCTCATACACTTAAGGAGTCTGCTTTACTATTGAGCCACACCCTAAATTTAGGATTAGCACTATCACTATTACCTTATTTTTAATGACAGGTACCTACCATGCAGTACTCAGAAGCTCCTAGAACTTCATCAAAAATTTTCAGTCAGATAGACCAGTGATATAATGCCATGGCCCAAGGATACAATATTGCTAGGGCCTTATATTAGCAAGGCTAGGGTAAGGGCCATGCCTATAAGGACCATGTGGTACTAACTGCAAAACTACTTTCTTGTCCTGGATTATTATTCTCAGCATTTTAATCATTAGGAATAGTAGTATTCAGCTCTGGGGCAGAATAGTTATGAATAGAGAAGATAAATTTTTTCTTTATTTTTTGTCCACTGTGTTTAATCTTCATTTATAAGACATAATAGATACAAAAAGTTACCTAAAACTCCTAAGACTATAGTAGAGGAAAACTAAAAAGCAAACATACATTTGCAAATTATCTCTCAGTCAATGAGTCTCTTTCTGTCCTATATTTTCTAGGTCAAAATTTTCCCCAAGTCACTTGGCATTTGGGGCAGGGCAATACTATCAGGGCCTAAATTTCCAATTGGTCACCTCTGTAAATAAGGTGGCTCTCTTGACAATGGTGGTTAGGATTTTCAAAGCAGTTAATGGAGAGACACAATGCAACCCATCATTCTTGCTGCAGATCTGGAGGTGCGTCTAATAATAACAGCTTGCTCTTCCTGAGCACACAGTCCAGTCCTTAGAGTACAGACATAGGGTCTGCTGGTGGTGGTGCTGTGAATTTTTGTCTTACTACAGGCTTCACCAACAGACAGGGTTCATTCCAAGTCAATCTTTCAAATGTTCACAAAGTGTCAGGGCTATCTTTTCACTCTCCTTTCTGTCATCAAAGAATCACCTATTATTTTTCTTTTTTCCTTTGTGCTATACATGGCAAAACCAGCCCTGGGTGATATGATGCTCTCTGCAAAGAGACAGTGTTTGCAGAAAAATGAGAATGCACATCTCCCCATCTTATAACAATTCAGGTGGGGATCTCCCAGCCCTGTGTCTGCTCAGGCAGAGACAGTGTCTCTGTCATACTTTACCTATCTTCATGGTCACTGTGGATAGTCGGTGTCTGAAATAATTTTACTGTTCAAAAGACTTCAGAATTTATACTTATCCTGGCCTTAGCATGGAAGTCACACCTTTAAGGTGTCCTAAACTTTCATATATTCAATGCCAATCACTATTCTACTTTGATTTGATTTGAATTTTTATTTTATAGGCTCAGTGCTCAGAGACTACTCCTAGCTTGATGTTTGAGGTCACTCCCTGGCAGAGATTGTGGAAATTTTGGCACAATGGCTCAAACCCAAGATTCATTGGCTTTGAAATCTTTTCCCAAACCTAGGACCAAGGTCTTTGATAAGAATGTAGGAGCTAAAAGCAATTCTCTTTTGTTCTGCTTATAAGAAGTCTATGAGAATACTGAACTCTTTTAGATGCTTTGGATCTTTTACTCTTTATTAATTTATTTTTATTAATCATGATTTTTTTGAGGGAGCATATGCCTAGCAGTCAGTGCTCAGGGCTTAGTCCTGGCTCTGTGCTATGGGATAATCCTCAGTTAGGGTCATTCAGGGGCAAGGCAAGTGTCTTACCCACTATACTATCTTGACAACCCCTAAAATCATAATCTTAGAAAATTTATCATATTTAGAAAATGAGAAAAACCATAAGACATTTTTATTTTAAAAAAACAGGTCTGTGATATTTTTAACAGTAGGAAGAAAGTTGAGTGAACATTTGATACTGAATTAGCATTTTAAACTGATTAGAAACATCGTATAGTGGGGCTGAAAAGATAATACAGTAAGTAGGATGCTTGCCTTTCATGTGGTCGACCAGGGTTCAGACCCCTGGCAGCCCATATGGTCCCCTAAGCACCGCCAGGGGCGAATCTTAACTGCAGAACCAGTAGTGACTCCTGAGTGCTGCTAGGTGTTGCCTCCCTCCATCACCAAAAAATTGCCCAATAAAACTTTAATAGCACTGGCCCTGAGGATTGGGCAGCCTTTGGTTTTCTAGCCAGCAAGCAACAGGACTCTCCCTACTGCATTAGTTTGGTCAGCAGTTATGTGATATTTGTTGCCTTTAAAAAAAATTTTTTTTTATTGAGACCAATGTGAATTACAAGTCTTTTATAGTTGAGGCCATTCCCACCACCAGTATTGACCTCACTCCACCATAGTTCCCAGCATGCCTCCCATACCTCCATGCTTAGTCCCCTGGACTGCTAGTCTAACAGGTCCCTTTTGTGTATAGTGTATTGCAGTTTGGTCTCTTGATTCTATTGTCATTGACTTTGGGTTGGGTATTTAGGTGTGCCTATTTAGGTGTACTTCTGAGACCACTTGGCCCGTACGTCCCATTCATTATTTTTTCTCAATTTGTAGGAAGACATAGAAATATGAGGCAGAACAAGATGATTCATGTTTTATGGTTCTGTTTAAAAAAAGGCAGGAGCCCTATTTTAATGACTACAATGTCTCCATTTCAGTCTTTGAAATGAAGTCAAGAGCCAGAGAGTTAGAACTGTAGGTAAGACACTTGCTTTATATAAGAATGACTGAGGTTTCAATCCTGATATCACCTCCGGTCCCCAGAGCACCACCAGGAGTGGTTCCTGAGCACAGAGCAAGGGCTACTTAAAACTGTTAGATATGGCCCAAAAACAAGAACAAAAAAGAAAAATTATTTTACTGATATCTGTTAATAAAGGTAGGAAAGTCAGAGGAAAAGGGGTAGGGAGGGAAGGAAAGAGTACTCAACTTGGCTTTCTATATCTTGATGGAAATTAAAAAGTATATTTTAGTTTAGTCATTAGTAAAAATGCTTGGTGTCCATTAGAACAAGAAAAGGACAACGTGTCCCTATTGCCCAGAGGCAGGCAGGGGTGGAGTGGGTGGCTTGACAGATCACACTTGACCAGGTCATCAAGCAGTTTTGGCTCAAATGCTTCCCTGCTGACTTTTAGCTATGTTTCCTGGATAAGTCACAGCAATCTCTAAGCCTCCCTTTTCTCATATGCTGAGAAGGGATAATAACGAAATGTTTTAAGGCAATCAGACTATCTTGTGATGAATCTTCAAGTATTTTATGCTTTCCTATGAGAAGTAGCACTTGCTGTTGGGATATCTGGACTCTGGGGGAAGGGGCTGTGTGGCATTCCCCTATTTTAATGCAAATATTGCAATTTTCATTGGGGCTTAAAAATCTTGAGATATTAATATCCATGGAATATTGAAACAGATGCTCTTTGGCACAAAGATGTGTCTCTAAATTCTCATTTATGGCATGTACTCAGAACCAGTCATTACAGCTGCTGGATGAGATTCATTAATTTATTTATTTATTCATTTGTTTTGGCAACTAAGGAGGCAGACTCATCTCTCTTGCATTTCTCCTGGGGACTAGGGACTGTAGCTCACAGAGAGCACGCTAGGGAGCGCTAAGGAGCAGTGAGACCTTGGGTACCCAGAAGACAGATCTGTTCTCACCAGGCCGAATCTCTTTCTAGAGATCTAATGCTTCTGCTTCCTGGTTTCCCTCAATCTGACTTGGAGTGAAGAGAAGAGAAGAGAGGGGAGGAGAGATCAGTTTTCTAAGGTCTGACTAAGAGAAGTCTGGAGAAAATGAGGTGATGAACTCATACATAGTGGTCACATTGCAGCAAGTCAGAGGCATTGTACTCATTAGTAATTAAAGACAAAATCCAACAACAAGCAACCAAAAAAACTCAGCACCAAGTTGCGATTTATCTGGATTTGAGTTTCTCAGAGTCCAGAAGAAATTTGCCCTAAAAGCAATTCTAACATTAACAAGGCTTGAACCCAGAACAGACTTTTCACACTTCTCTGGCAGTTGTGGCCAAATCAGAAAAGACCAAAGAAATATTGCAGAGATTGTGCATGAATATTATTCTCAACTGGAATGGTGTCACAGATCTCCTGGAAAGTTTGTGAGGAATAGAGAGAAGGATGATAGTCTAAGACTGGGTCAGAACCTGGGCTTGGAAATTGTACCAATTTCTTTGAGCTACTGACATGTACAACTCTGAGAACTATTGATGGAAAACAAGGGATGATAATCTTTTAGGTTGATGATACTTTTTCCAGGTTTCTATTGTTTTGATGTCAGGTGTATTTCCCTGCAAAATATATTTATTGAGTAAATATATGAAGAAACAAATGAATACACAGCTAAGTTAAAAATACTGAAGGCTAGTAAAGGTAATGACATGAGAGATCCTCCAAGAGAAGCCATTGCTACTTTTTTTTTAATTTTTTTTTAATTTTATTTTTAATTATGAGAACAAAGATGCAAAGAGAGAGGACAAGGTAAAGTTACAGTGGGAGGACGATCACTCATAAACAGAATTCACCTAAGTCCCCTTGCTGGTATGAAATTCAGGGGTTTCAAAGTAGGCGAGGCGCGAGCAAAGCGGAGCAGCCGCGCCTTTTGGGTACGGGGCCTGGAGAGCTTAGGGTCTGTAGATCGGCTTAGCAGAGAGGAGGAGAGAAGAGGCAGGAGCATGGCCGCCGTGGTGGTCTTTATGTTTCTGGGGCCCCCAGTCACACAGCTCGATTGTTCCCACGTGGGTCGAGTGAGACCATCTTACTGGTGGGGGTCCAGGTCCGTAGATCGGCTTAGCAGAGAGGAGGAGAGAAGAGAAGAGAGAGGAGCCATTGCTACTTTTACAGATGTAATTTGGATTCCATTTTGCAGGGAGCCACAGAGAAAAGTCCTGCCTGTGACATGGGCTGGAGGAAAACAGAGAAACAATTTTTCATTTGGCCAGGAATAATTACCTTTTAAATATAACAGAAAAGGAAACTGGAGAGATAGGACACTGGGTAAGGCACTTGCCTTGCACACAAAGCAGGTTCAATTCCATCAGCCCAGATAGTTTCCTGAGTATAGCCAGGAGTGATCCTTGAGTGCAGAGCCAGGTCTAATTCCCCCAAAACAAAAAGAAAGATAAAATACAGTTGAATTTTCTTGAAATTCTTTTCTTTTTTCTTTTTTTTTTTTTGGTTTTTGGGTCACACCCGACAGTGCTCAGGGGTTACTCCTGGCTCCATACTCAGAAATTGCTCCTGGCAGGCACAGAGTCCCATATGGGGCACCGGGATTCGAACCCATGACCTTTTGCATGAAAGGCAAACGCCTTACCACCATGCTATCTCCTGGGCCCCATGAAATTCTTAATGATAGCAAACATGAAACATGATATGATATATCTTCTCACTCCAATTAGTTTTAACTTTGGGAAGGTTCTAGTTTATCACTACAAATGAGCTTTCTTGTTTTTGACAAAATGATCTTGAATAAGTATGCCCAAATGATGAAATATACCCTGACTAAATAGATTATCCAAGAAATATTTTTAAATAGAATAATAATAGAATAAAATAAAAAATAATGACATGGGGAGATTTTCCTAAGATAACGCATTGATAATAAAGTTACTGGAGTTAAGGCAGTGTGAGGACAGAACCAGAATTAATAACAAAATGAATAAATGAAAAAAATGAATAAATGAGAATAGCCAACTCCTCTCCAAGCAATATTCATTTACATTTTAGAAATTAATATAGAATAAGCATAGTACACCCTCTTCAGGAGGGATAATTACTTTTTATTAAGTGATGTTATTATAACAATATATTTAAAAAATAAAAACTAACCAACTGTCATCGATGGTGCTATTTGGAGAAGATTCATATATGACTCCTCCAAAGTTGTACCTCCTCATTATTATCTAAGCACCTTTAGGTATTATAATTCCATTGATTTTGACTTCATTGAACCCAGCTTAAGCCCAGAAAATCTAAATCATAGTTAGTCCCTGGGGGTATGTAATTTGATCTGTAAAATGTAGATGGCAATCATGCCTTCAACATAGATTATCATGAATAGATCATGCAAAAAATATATACAAGTTATTGTAAAGTGGCAACTTTTCCTGGGACTAATGATAGAGTATGAGTGTAAAGGACTTGTCAATCTTGGTTTGATCTTAAGCAATGCACATGGAGAGAGCATCACTATCGTAGTCCCCAAACAACAAAAAACTGCATTTTTCTATCATGCTACTGAGATATCCTGGTTTCATGAGTCACAATATTTTTGCATTCACAAAAGCTTGTTGTCCACACTTTTCCACAGTCTCATCAATACTAGAATTTGGATACTGGCAGATCAGCAATGGCTCATTCCAGGAATCCTATAGGATTCCTATAAACTAAAGAAAGTGGACAGGAGCAGTGTATGACAGATTTGGCTCCCAGCTCTATGATGGTGACAGAAGAGAAAACTCTCACTTTTGATATGATATTCACCCTTGAATTATAGTGCTTTCTCCCAGACTTGAACCTAAACATGGAATTTAGTAAAGGATTCCATTTTAAGATCTTAATTGGTACATTTGGTCTTAAAGTCCTATTATAGCTGTTCTCTTAAATTACAGTGTACTAACCCTCTAAAAATATACAATTCCATTTGGTCATACAGCAAACATGATGTTTGTGCTGACCATGAAAATAGCAAAATGCAGAGGATCATTAAGGAAATAAAAGTGTAGTCTTCCTGGCAAGGAGGTTAAGTCCCAAGTTTAGAGAAACACAGCTCCTGGTTCTTAGGGTGGCCCCAGGATTCTCATATATGAACCTGATTTGATCACATTATTTGGAAAATTCCTGAATATAGTTTCTTTTTCTTTTTTTCTTTTTTAAATATACTGGATGCTATATCTTTTTACTGCTTTACTTACTACTCTAATTTTAGAGTGTCCTTCCTTATCCAATGCCTGAGTATCAAGGACAAGTTTGAGATAAAAAATTATAGCCTTCTCCATATAGCCAAGATGTGGTGCTATTAAGTACGAAGTCCTTTCATACCCGAGACTAGCTTTCTAAGAAGGGTGTACAGGATAGAGAAAGTTCAAAAGGCCTATAGGGCATTGATTTTGAATTCAGAACTCTGCCATATCTCTGCTGTGATCCCTATCTAACTCTGTGTGTTTTGGAGTCACATAATCTAAGTTTTTTACTATTTTTTAATGAAAAGGGCATATAAAGCCCTGCTCCACCTCTCACTGGAAGTGCTCTGGGGGATTCTCCAGGGTGCCTTTTATAGACAGAGAAACTGAAGGCTTTATGAAACACAACGTGCTATACCTGGTTATCTACAATTTATCAGAAATATTTAAAACTTAAAATCATTTATTATAAATGACAGAGAGATAGTACAGGGTTAGAGTGCTTGCCTTACACAGGGTGAGAGTGCTTGCCTTACACACTGCTTGTCTGGGTTCTAATTCTGATACCCAATTTGGCACCCCAAGCCCACCAAAACTGATCCCTAAACATAGAGCTAGGAATAAACCCTAAGCATAGAAAGATGTCTCCCCAAAACAAAATAAATAGAAACACCAACAAATATTTATTAGAAAGATTTCATCTGAGATGAAAGCTCAGACCCTCAGGATGACCTGGATATCTCAGGGACATATATGCTTTGGTCCATCTCCTCACATCCATCTGACATCTTTTCTCTATACCCAAATGCCACTTTTTCAG
>PVKC010022185.1:0-17816 GCA_004027635.1 Crocidura indochinensis
TTCTCTTTTTAACCATATAGCTTTTTACTTTTATTAATTTAGCAAACACTTTTCTGACAAATCATTCAAATGTCCAGCATCAGGCTCTAAAATGTTGCCTAATTTATCTCCCAAAATCTTGATAGGCTGAGACAGTCCCTAATAGCCCAATCTGCTGTGCTGACCATGCTTGTGTCATTGGCTCCACCTGGGACGCTCAAGAGGTTCCAAGTCACTCACTTCCTAAACCTATCCAGACACTTTCTTCTTGACACAGACTTAAAGCATTTTATATACATCTCACTCCATTCTCATGATTTGTTCAGAACTTTTTATATACTATTTCCTCCCTCCCCAGAATTGACCACTTGTTTCCTGTTCACCTACATCTCAGATGAAATTATCTATAGAAAGCAATTGCGTCCTTCCTACCTATGCAGCCCAGAGACCAGAGTCAGATCTTAAAAAGTTTCCCATGACTGTACTAAGGAGATGATGTCTCTCTGAAAACCTCCCCTCTATATGTCTAACCAGTATCTCCTCTCTTCTCTCTCTCTCTCTTTCTCTCTCTCTCTCTCTCTCTCGTTCTGTCCCTCTCTTATATTTTTGGACCACAAACAGCAGTGTTCAATGATCACTACTGGTGAGTCTCAGGAGTTCATATGAGGTGCCAGGGATTGAACACAGGTTGATTGCTTGCAAGGCAGGTACCCTATGCATGTTACTTTCTCTCCTGGAAAATTGTTTTACCTCTTTACCCCTCAGATTCAGCTCCCATTCTCCTTTCAATTACTATATATGGAACATGGTTGGGGATTTCGTTTATTGTTTGTTTTTGTTTTATGTTTGTTTGTTTTGTTTTGGGGCCATACACAGCACTGATCAGGGGTTATTTCTGATTCTACGCTCAAGGAAAATACTGATAGGCTTATTAGATTCTATGGAATACTGGGGATCCAACCCCAGTCAGTTGCATGTGAGGCAAATGCCTTCCCTACTGTGCTATCACTCCAGCCCTATTTATACAATAGGCAACAAACACAATTATTATTACATCTAACAATATTTTCCTTCAAAAATTGTTGCAATCCTAAAATTTACCCATATTCTATAAAAATAAATCTGAGATTTAGATAATGTGTACTAATTTTCTCAAAGTCAAAGAGCTGCTAATAGATTAGAGGGTGAGTCAAAGATCTATTCCTGTTATCTGGCTGACCTAATCATTCTTTTGTCCCTTTAAGCCTTGCTTATACTTATATTCAATGTCTCCTTTTGTCTGATTTATGCAGCTTTGTGAATTTAAACTTAAGAGTTTAATTTTTTTTTTATTTTAAGGGCCACACCTGGTGGTGGCATTCAGGGGTTTTTCCTTGTTCTGCACTCAGAAATTATTCCTGGCTTGGGGGACCATACAGGGGATAGGACCCGCATTTGTCCTAGGGTCAGCCACATGCAAGGTAAATAAATGCCCCACCACTGTGTTACAACTCAGGCCCTGTGAGTTTAAATATCTTAGATGCTTAAGAAATAGTATAGGTATAAAGAGTAATAACTTGAAAGCTGATCCCTGTCAACACATGGTCATGCCATTACCTACACACCAGAACCTGTCAACATGGCCTCAGTAATCCTCAACAATGCAAAACCAGAGCCTCACATCATTCTCTGGCCCTTGCATTGAATTTCCATGTAGACTGGATGATTTAGTGAGAATTACCAAGAGAATCTACCAAGCCTCCTGAGGTCTTCCTCCCACCAAAAATAAATAAATAAATAAAATTAAAATTGGCATATGTCAGCTTTTCTTTTAATTTAACTTTGCCATATTCTCCATTTACACTGACTGGTGCATTAATGAAAGTTGGCAAACTTCTCCAGCTCCTCACAAGTTTTATAAATCTGTGCATCACTGAGATCTCTGTTGAAGGAAATCATGAGTACCAAAGGTTTAACTTTTTTAGTCACAGAGAATTTCTCCCTCTTTTGATCTTAGTAGTCTTTGTCATTTAAAAGCTGCGATGTCCATGAGTGAATGAATTAGTTGCAAGCTTCTGACACTTAGAAATGAGATAACCAAGGGCAGAGTGAGGTCTTAGCAGTCCTGGGGCATAAACCTCTCACCCTAGAAGAAAGAGAAATTGACTAATTAAAACCATCCCCTTAGAGTTTTCCTGAGCTTGGACTTGGTGCTCTGAGTAGAGTAGTTGTGCTTTAGGGAAAGCAAATTCAGCTGTGGTTTAATCCAGAAGAAAAAAATAATAATAAAATAAAATCTTAGGCTGTCAAGCTTATAATTGAAATAAAATTTAAGAGGTTGGGGTGGAAAAAGAGACTTCATGGCTCAAAGTCATGCTCTGAGGGAATCAATCATTTCCTATTCTAAGATACATCTTATTTCTTGACCTATATTTATCTGGTCAACTAATTAACAAGGAATTTCATTCTGCCAATTTAAATATTTAAATCAGCCCAACTACTTGGTTCTTCTGTGTGTCCTGAAAGGAAGTTTCTAGTGGTTCTGTCCTTTTGAAAACCCTAATTAGAGTTGTTTTATGACAGGAAACACAGGAAGATAATTCACAATTATAGAAAACAAAAATCCTTACTGCCCAGCCCACTCACAAGCCATATTTCCCACCACTAGTGCCCTAGGCTAAAACAGGCCTCAGGGAGGTCTGCATGATTTTAAGCAGTGAAGCTTCCCAATTGTGACCAGCAGAAAACAAAATAAAACTGGAATGGCAATAATTGGGAGGGGCCCAGGACTTGTCCAAGAAGAGAAATTAAAGTACAGGAAAACAAGGTTTTCAGACAGGTTTAAACACAGGTTTAGCAGACAGGAGCTGGCCCAAGAATAAAGCGGAGCAGAGCCTCTGAGTTCCTTAGGCAAGCAAAAATTCTAAAGACAATTACAATTAAGTGGGCATTCATAACTGCACAGCTCACCTCGGAGGAGTCCTGAAGCATTCCTTGTAAACAAACTAATAGGCAGACAAATTGGCTATACAAGAACTATCTCCCTGAAAAGATGCAGAAGCTTCATTTATCTGATGCTTAGGCACTTTGCTGTCCCAGCGATCTCTTGCTAGCCCTTTCCATTTTTATTGCTGTGATTCTGAGAATTCTGGCCTCTCTGTGATTTATGTCCTGTAGTTTCCCAACATGGATGTATGCATGTGACTCATGTGTCCCAAATGAGATACCAGTAAGGATGAAATGGGTTGAGTATAGAGCTCTCTGAAGAGTCCCAGCCAGTGTGGAAGAACATGGAGAAAAGGCCAACTTTTATAAATTCTTGGTTATGGATGAGGAAACAAGCCAAGGAAACAAGGATAGTAATATATGCTGGATGCCACTAGCAAATGATATGTGTGAAAGTTTAAACTCGGCCATACAAATTGAAAATATCTTTTCTAAGCCAGATAAATTGCACAGAAATTGTGTAGAATGCTTTGTACTTAACTGACCCTGATAGATTTGCCCTCCAAGATACTGGAAGGAATGAGGACTGAGTTAAGAGCTAGTAGTGAGACATAAGCACTGTGGGTGAGTCCAAAAATTCTCTGCAAACAAACAAAAATCAAAAACAAAAACAGATAAAGCAATCAAGAAATAATTTTCTTCACACATACCATACATTGAAAGAGTTTGGGATTCATATGCATACACACACACACACACACACACACACACACACACACACACACACACATATATATATATAAAACATAGGTATATTAATTTCTCATTCTTTATGAGATAAAAATACATAAAGAAAAAATTAAAGAATTTTAGTAGAAAACTAAAGGGATATTATTTTCTGGTACTAAAAGGGGATATGTATATATATATATGAATATCTAAGCTGGTCACATTTCTAGAATAATAATCTTAGAATTCTTTTCATTATTTATTTACAATATTTACATAATTTAATCTTTGTTTTATTTAATATCTTTCATGGTCTATCTTCTACTTGCCATAATGATCAGTTTAGAAATTTATCAATCTCTGTCTTACATCATCACTTCACCTCTGTATCATAAATACAACTCCAATCAACAGGAATAAAACAAAATCCACCATAGTGATACCAACAGTAACAGAATGAATTCGGGAGACATATTGGCTGAAGAGTTTACTGACTGCATAGCACTTTTCTCAACTCTTAGTACATCTGTCTCATGGCTCTATCTAGAATTGACTTGATAGTTCCTATTTTAGATGAGCTCAATGAGATTTAAATGAAATCAAACCTAGCACACTCACTGCTAGAAGCAAATTCTGTGTTATTAACTAGCATTTATTACTCTCTTAAATTTTTATTATATATTATGCATCTAGTAATTTAAAACTAGCTAATTTAACTAACTCAAAACTTAGTTTATACTTTAACATTCAATTTCTATCTTAATAACTAAATGTGTGATATAAAATTTTTGAATCCTATTTTAAATAACAAAATACATAATAGAAATATGAAGTAGGATATCTGATTTCATAAACCTTTTCTGACTATATTCTTTAATTCTTGTTTTAAACTACAATTGTTTATGTCTGATATCTGATAAACACTTTGTCATTAGAGTTATTCATATTTAGTTCATTAGCAAATTTTTAGTATCAATAAAATGATCTGGCCTGTCTAATTCAGGAATGTTCTTAAAAAAGTAGTTTTACTTATTGCACATGAGAGTTTATCATTTTTAAATAATGTTTGCTATTGTGCTAATTTGTATCTTCCAATATACATAGGGTTGTCTTTGTGAACATATACATAGTGCTTTTTTTTAAATTTTTTTTTGTTTTTGGGTCACACCCGGCAGTGCTCAGGGGTTACTCCTGGCTCCATGCTCAGAAATTGCTCCTGGCAGGCACGGGGGACCATATGGGGCACCAGGATTCGAACCGATGACCTTTTGCATGAAAGGCAAACGCCTTACCTCCATGCTATCTCCCGGGCCCCATACATAGTGCTTTTATAGAAGATACTTGAATACTGGTATTACCCATATGCATTTATGGTAACTACATGCAATATCTTTAAAAATAAAGGGGAAAGTGCAAAATTAAGTTTCTATTAAATGATAGTAACTGCTAAAGAGTCACCATTTTGTTCTCCCATCAAAACCAAATGAAAAAGAGTGTGTCTGTGACCCACATTCCAGATTTGATATTGTGATATTATGAGATACGATATTTAATTGCACTAATTTTTATTTTTATTCTTGAAATATAAGTCAACAGTTTCATAAACTCATTTATCAGATTAACTGCTATCAGATAACCATTTAAAACTTGGTCAATTTGCTTTTTTTTGGTGGGGGGAGTGAGTCACAGCCAGAGATGCTCAGGGGTTACTCCTGAGCATCTTACTATGCACTCAGAAATTGCTCCTGGTTTGGGGACCATATGAGATGCTGGGGATCAAACTGAGGTTCATCCTGGATCGGTTGTGTGCAAGGCAAATGCCTAATGCTGAGCCATTGCTCCAGCCTCAGCATATTTTTTTTTAACAATTTGTGACATATGTTGCAGAAATTTGACATATGTTTTTTTTCTTTATTTTTATAGGATGGGATTATCCTCTCCTTTTATTTTATAAGTAATTCTATTTTAATTTTGTTTCCATTATCATACTTTTTAACTAAAAATTTAAATTTTAATATAAAATCATTTTGTATTAAATGGCATTCTTCATTTTGATATGTTAGATTAAATATATGCAAGAACACATTCAAGTCACATATAACTAATATATCTTATTTAAATAATATGCAACCATGCGCTTTTAATTATTAAATTCACTCAAAATATTTTATGTTGTGAAATTAAGATCTGATTTTTTATGTACACAGTTTTACTTATAGCACTTCATTTATATCAAAATCTTATTTATAAATATATCAGTTTTAATCATTATATTTAATGAAACAACTAACTAAATAATAGGCATTTTCCTTACATGTTTCAAAATTTTATTCACTTTCATTAAATATTTTCAAAGTATTATATCTTAATTTTTACTTCATATTTTTATGAAAGTGTATGTTTTTTAATATTATTGAGAAAAAATAAGGCATGATATACAAGTAAAACTTCTTTTAGATATATATCATTTTCCATAATAACTAAAGTAATGGAATTTTTAAAGAATAACTGAATGAATAAATGAGAGAAGATTCATTAAGTATTTATGAAAGTCATTGCATAGGATTCACACATTTATGCAAATTTAATTAAAGATAAGCAAAAAATGTTCATCTCTACTGACTAAATTTCTCATACACCAATATTCATATGATGAAATACTCACCCCCTATGCAAATGTGACAGTATTTGAATACAAAGTTTATTACAAGAATATTAAAGTGTTATTTTGGGGTGGGCCACTATCTGGCAATGCTCCTGATTGTGAACTCAAGAATTACTCCTGGAGGTATTCAAAGGACCATATGGGATGCTTTGGATGAAGGCCTCATGTCAGTTGCATTCAAGAAAGGTATACTGCATGCAATACCATTCTCTGCCCAAGGATTTATCAGAATGTTATCAGAACCATGGATATCTTAGAGGTTTTTTTTTTATATAAAAACAAACTAGAGACCACTTCTCTTGCTATCACAACTATTTTTGACAAGAAAACATCACTGTGAGCATAGAGTGAAAATTTTTCAATTATAAAGGTATTTTTAAATTTCAATTTCAAATTGTCCATTTCATGAATCAATTGAACAGACATGTCTTTACATTTTGTCTAAAGAGATAATTTACATAAAAGTAGAAGGAACCGAAATAACTGACCTAGTTCCTTCACCAAAGAGTAATGCAGCTAAGCAGTTGTAGAATTTTAAATCAATATATTATTTGAGCACCAATTCCATATGTGATACTATTAATATCCATTTATCTTCTGCTTGTTTAATATTAAGGAAACACTTCTGTTATCTAATAACAAATAAAAAATAGAAAATTAGGATATTTTCTTATTAATATAAATAATCAGGAAATTATTCAAATAATAATACCTGTAGTTTAACATTAAATATAAGCAAAATCATTCATAAAAATGGATATGTAAAATATATTCCCCTTTCAAATTAAATTTCACAAAATGTCAAAAAGATTCCCCATGTAACCAATCTAAAACAAACTTAACTTTTCTCTCTTGAATTCCTTTCTTTTATGATCATTAATTACATAACACTTTTTTTTGTCAAATTTATAGTGTATAAACTAATAGGCTACATTTTTCTTGGTATACTCTCTGATTGCTTTGGCAAATCACCAATATATTTCTTTTAATCAAGTTTTTGATGAATGCTTTCATCTACGTGTTTTTGAGGCTAACATTTTATCCATTTGTGTGATGATAGAAATTTAGATTATTTCCAGTCAAGACATAAGGACATGTGGGCATTAGTGATGGGACTGCTGAACTGGTGAATGGGAGTGTTCTTTTTATGTCTGAAACCCAACTAGAATCAAGCTTGTAATCAGGGTTTTAACATAGAAATTATTTAAAAAAAAAAGCTACTATAGACATTTATTATGTATATTTCCTATAAATGTATAATGAATGCACTTAAAAGTGTATACCTTACTTATACTCTTACACTTTAAAAGTGTTTAAAAAAGTATATACCTTCAGGGGCTATAGCTAAGTGTTAGCTCAGCAGGTAGGGTATGTGTCTTGCTCGTGGCTGACCAGGGTTCAATACCCATCATCTCATATGGTCTCTTGAGCCTGCCAGGAGTAACTTTTGAGTGCAGAGCCAGAGGTAACTCTGAGATCTGCAGGAGGTGCCTACCAAAAAGTATATACTTTACTTATACCTTAAAGGTTTATAAGAAAAACTTTAATAATGCCAAACAGTAAAATAGTTGATTAATCTCCTATATACTTCTTACAATTTTATTTGGGCATTTTTTTCCCACATTCTTACTCGTATTTGGTATCCTTTTTTTTTTAATTTGGGGGCTTTAGTGATTTTTTACTTTGATTTTTAATGGTCATAGCAATAAAAATAATTTAAATTCTCTTATCTGTGTAAGAACATAATAAATGATAAGAGCATAATGTAAGAGCAGAGAACGATGAATGGATTAGTTTGCTTTATTTTTGTTTGACAGTATGCTTATCTTTTGTTTATTTCATTTAGTAAAACAAGAAAGTCTTTTCTATTCTTCGGAAATCACAATGTAAAAGAAAGGAAACATTATATATTTGACACCACTTAGTACAACTATTGTGTTCTTTGAATACAAGAAATCATTTTGACAGAACAAATTTTTAATCTTAGTACTGAGAAACATTATCTTTCTGTGATAAATTATATATTTAAAGTTTTAACTTACCTTGTCTAGAAATATTTTTAGAATTATATGTATAAAACCACCATCTCCTATGGAATATTTATACTGATTCCCAGAAGAAAATACTCACAGCAACATTTGAATTAGTTACTCAACTACTAAAATTTGTTGTAGAGCAATTGCCTTATTTAATATTGATTATTTTATATTAAAGTAAATATTGTTGTAAGCAGATAGGCAAATGGAACCTAGAAATACACTTCTGGGGAATGATAAAACTTAACTTGAAGTTGCTCAAGATTATGAAACCCGGGTCATGCGAGGTGGTGCTAGAGGTAAGGTGTCTGCCTTGCAAGTGCTAGCCAAGGATCGACCGTGGCTCGTACCCCCGGCATTCCATATGATTCCCCCAAGCCAGGGACAATTTCTGAGAGCTTAGCCAGGAGTAACCCCTGAGCATCAAACGGTGTGGCCCGAAGAAACAATAAGTAAATAAATAAATAAATAAATAAATAAATAAATAAATAAATAAATGAAAAAGATTGTGAAAACCCTTTAAATTGTAAATCCTGAACTCTTGGAAGGAGGGAATATGAGGCACCACACAAACTCTCCTCAGCAAGACAAGGCATTTCCTCAAATGATAGTGACCAAAGTGAATCCAACTGAGAGGTAGCAACTCTCTTGAGTCAAACTACTCAGTTCTCCATTGTATAGAGCCATCACCAACTATTTTTATTACATTTCTAGAATTCTGCCAAGACCAAAGCAAATAATGATTAAAATCTAAGATGTTTCTTCACATACATACATACATACACACACACAAGCATACATATATACAACTATATAGTTTCTTGGAATTTGATGCTTTGAATAGAAAAATATAACATGAAAAATGCCAGCATTGCTTCTGAAGTTTCTCAGTATGTACATAAACATGTAAATGTGTGTGCAAATAGATATATAATATATATATATATATATTAACAAGTATACATGTAGACAAATGTATGATAAAAACAATAAAATCCCCATGTATATTATCCAACAGAGAAGATCTTTTGTTTAATTCTCAGTGGATATTGGCTGCTCCTTATAAATTCAACAATTCAGACATTTGTGGAAATAGCATCTGATATTTCAGACACAGGTTTGCCCCACATCCAAAGCCAATTACCATATCCAGAAAGCATGAGCTTCTGGTTGGCAGGATATATAGTGAAGTTTTTATATACCTTGCCTCATGTTTGAGTTCATATTAATGTTTGATGGGGAAGAAAAACCTAAGAACCACTATTACCGTATTATGATTAAAAATAAACAAAACTACTAGATGAAGAGAAACATATAGCATGGAGTCCAGAGGGCTCCAAAGGAGGTCCAAGAATTTCTCAGGTATGTATGTTGATACCACCTGGACAGCCTTTGATATAGTAGGTTCAGAGATTTTAGATATATTAAATCTTTTTATTTTAAATAAAAATGTCTTTATTTGGGGCTGGAGAGATAGCATGGAGAGATAGCATTTGCCTTGGATGCAGAAGGACGGTGGTTCGAGTCCTGGAATCCCATATGGTCCCCCGAGCCTGCCAGGAGTGATTTCTCAGTGTAGAGCCAGGAGTGACCCCTGAGTGCTGCCGGGTGTGACCCAAAAACAAACAAAAATGTCTTTATTTAAGCACCCCAAATACAAACATGATTGTAGTTGGGTTTCAATTGTAAAAGGAACACCCACCTTCACCAGTGCAGCATTCCCATCACCAGTGTCCCCAATATCCCTTACACACACACCTGTATTCAAGACAGGTATTCTACTTCTCTCACTCATTGACTTTGTCACCAGTTGTCAGTGTAGTTATTTCTCTAACTGCACTCACCACTCTTTGTGGTGAGCTTCATATCATGAGTCGGTCCTTCTTGCCCTCATTTCTATTGTCTCTGGGCATTATTACAATACTGTCTTTTAACAATCAAGATGGCCTTCAACAGATGAATGTCTAAAGAAACTGTGGCACATATACACAATGCAATATTTGCAGTTGTCAGAAGAGATGAAGTTATAAAATTTTCCTATACATGAATGTACATGGAATCTATTATGCTTTGTAAAATTAGTCAGAGGGAGAGAAATAGACACATAATAGTCTCACTAATCTATGGGTTTTAAGAAAAAAAAAGGTAGTTTAATCCTTAACCACAGTTCTAGTGGTTAGAGATCAGTCAGTAGGATTAGACATGAGAAACTTTGATCTTGCTTTTTGGTGAACCAAATCATCAGGCATTATCAGAAGTAACACCCTAAATTACCTCTCATGATAAACTTAGTTGTGCTCACAGTAGGAAAAAGAAGGTCTCATACTGTGCACTCACCTCCTACTGTCATTAGTAAACTCAGTTCTGTAATCCATCTTTAGGTTCTGTTGCCTTAGGTCATTTTTCTCTTATATTATTATAATTAATTTTTTCTCTTATCACCTTCAATTATTTAAATTTAATTAATTATTAATTTAATTGTTTATCTTTATTATTGTCTTTTATGTATGGAATGCTGTATGCATAAAACCCAATGATGAACAGCATTGTAAATCATAGTGACTCAAAGAAAATTATTGAAAGTTTTAAATAAATAATAGCGATGCTTTGTCCTCAGTATTGGTGTAATGTTCCGAAAACCCTTGTTCCTTAACAATTCACGGATTCTTTTTTCAATTTTGAATAACCCTTTTTAAAAGCCATTTTTAAAAATATAAGGACACAAACACATAGTAGTTAAGGCCACTTATGACCATTAAGAGGTTCTCTTCTGCTTCTACCCTTCCTCACCTGAGAAATCAATACCACCAGAACATACTTTAAGGCATGTAAGTGAAGATACTGTGTATTTTCTAGCAATTTTTTTACTTCCATTCATAGCTTGTGAATTAAAACAGTTCAATTTATACACCTATGAATCAATCAAGTTGAATTTTTTTCAATTCACAAAATACTAAGTAGATTTTAATGTGGTTATCAATAATGAAAGCAGACCAAATAAATACAAGTGTGTTAGTTTCTCCCTGAACTTTTATTTCTGTATCATTGTTCAAGTTTTCAATTTATTTTTCAATATCACATTTTAATTACATTGCCATCATTATACATTTTAGTATGTTATTGGATATGCTTCATCAGGAGTAGATTATTTTGAGGGGAAGCAAAGTTTTGCTCAGAGCTAAATCCTGGTGATGTTTGGGGGAACATGATACTAATGCTCAAGAATCTAACTAGAATTGTCTCCACTACTTACCCCTGCTCTACCTCAAGGAGTGAATATTTTGTATATTTTCTTCTTCATGTAAATTTATTTAGTTGAAAACACCCAGAAGTTTTATTCTAAAATGTTTCTAGGGGTTATAAAATATTAGAAAAATTAAGTTTCTTACTAAATCCAGCTAATATTGTCTAAATCCCTTGACATGATCTGTGCTTCCCTGAGCACCACCAGGAGCAAATCCTGAGCAAAATACCAGGAGTAAGCCATAAGTGTCCTGGATCCAATTTCCTTTAAAGAAAAATTAAATCAGACAAGCATCATTTTAATATTATATCTCTAGTTATGTTTGAAGATTGTTGACTATTATTTTGATTTATCTAAAGTTTTAGCTTTTAGAAATATTTTCTAATATAATTTTATAGCTATTTTTACAAATGTTTTTATAGTCTTTAGGTTTATACTAATTATTCTATACCTTAAATGGTGTTTTAATATGTTGTCTTCATTTTAAATTATTAAAATATATAAATGCAAAATAATGATATTTTTCTGAATTTATATTGATCATTCTCTAACTCAATGCTTCTTAACCTTTTTCAGACTCTGAATCCTTTCTGACTGTGCTTCCTGTTTTTGTCCCAGTCCCCATCACCCCAGTTCTATTTGCTTTTCTCCAAGTCTCATTCTGTGCTTTCCCATTTGGCAGTTTTCACCCCTACACCTTTTGAAAACTCCTGGTAGTCCACAGGGGCCCCTTTAAGCTCTTGTTTGAGAAATACTGGTCTGATTTACTGTTATTTTTAGGTTCTTTGCACTGTTTTGTTATTAAGTAATTTAAATCATTTATTTTTCTTTCCTTGTTTCCTTTATTTCCCCCCAAAGAAGATAAAATAATTTTACTGTTTGTATAGTTATGCTAGAAAAATTTTTACAAATAAAAAATGTGTATTATTTCTTTTTTTAAATTCTTTTACTTTTTTTGTGGGGGGCACACCCGTTTGATGCTCAGGTGTTACTCCTGGCTAAGCACTCAGAAATTGCCCTTGGCTTGTGAGGACCATATGGGACGCTGGAATCTAACCATGCTCCTTCCTTGGCTAGTGCTTGCAAGGCAGACACGTTACCTATAGTGCCACCTCACCGGCCCCAAATTTGTATTATTTCTATTGTTCTGCTAAAATAAGTAGATAAGCAGTAATGAAAGTCTATTTTCCAAAATAGTTGTATGGAAACCTACTGAAAAGTACATGTGCTTGACTAGTGTAGGTTTTATTCACTGTCCATTGAGGTGGTCAACCTTTTCTATTGACTTTTGAAGAAAAATAATGTCAGTTTTTGAGAGAAGCAATATACCATATATACTTGAGTATAAATCGACACACCTAATTTTACCGTAAAAACTGGGGAAACTTAGTACTCAAGTATAAGACAAGGTGGAAAATGCAGCAGCCACTGGTAAATTTCAAAAATAAAAATATATATCCAAAACAATTACAATAATTGAGGAATCAATAGGTTAAGTAATTTTCAATATTTATTGCTAAAGAAAAACTGTAAACTAGCAACAATAACTTTAAAACTTTAAAGTGCAGGAAACCAGCTGTATCTGATGTGAGGATATCAGTATAAACTGAGTTCACAGATATCATTATCACTGCTGTCTCATATAAAGCACAGAATATTGTGGGTTAAATAGTTCAGTGGCATACAGTTCAGTTAAGCCACCTTCCTCTTCAGCTCAGCTACGGCGTGTGTACTGAGCTGAAGCACATGTCCCCTCCAGCAGACGGCAGAAGACAACTAGAGACTATGTGCATTTGATTTGGTGCATGCTCACAGAATCAAATAACCTGTATGACCCAAGTATGAGCCAAGCTTGTGCTGAAAAACTCAGCTTATACTCAAGTATATAGGAACACAAGGTTATCTAGAACTATATTGGAATCTCATAATTGATCCACCCAGATTGTGTGTTTACCTGGATTCTCTAGGAATTTTGTTTAAGATGCAATTCAGAGAATCTTTATTAAGTGCATAGTTTGAGTATTTTTTTTTTGTGTGTGTGGTTTTTGGGTCACACCCGGCAGTGCTCAGGGGTTCCTCCTGGCTCCATGCTCAGAAATTGCACCTGGCAGGCACGGGAAACCATATGGGGCACCGGGATTCGAACCGATGACCTTTTGCATGAGAGGCTAATGCCTTACCTCCATGCTAACTTCCGGGCCCCAGTTTGAGTCTTTTTGTTGTTTGTTTTCTTTTGGGACCACACCGAGTGTTCAGCAATTACTCCTGGCTCTGTGCTCAGGGGTCATGCCCGGTGGTGTTCTGGGTCTCTTATAGAATGCCAAGGATCAAACCCAGATTGGTTGCATGCAAGGGAAATACCATGATCTCTGTGCTATTACACTAAACTCAGTTTGCATCCTATTTTATAGATAGTGAACTAAAAACTCATGTGTATATTGATACTGTATATATAGCTTTCATTGTCCTCTGTTCAATTTGAAATTTTTTGAAAATATATCATAAAGATTTGTTAAAATTTCTATATACTTATTTATTTATCTATTTATTTATTTTGGTTTGGGGTCACACCTAGCAGCACTCAGGGGTTACTCCTGGCTCTATGCTAAGAAATCGCTCCTGGCAGGCTCAGAGGACCATATGAGATGCTGGGATTCGAACCACCATCCTTCTGCATGCAAAGCAAAGGCCCTACCTCCAAGCTATCTCTCTGGCTCAACATTTCTATATATTTAGAGACCAGGAAGATACTATGATTGGTGAGTGATTGCCTTGAATGAGTCAGAGCTCTTTGTTTTTTAAATTAATTTAGCCTTTTTTAAAATCTGATTCTACAAATTAATAAGGCCTTATTTATGAATTTAATCTAACTTTAAAAGTTCCAAAAATAATAGATGGAAATACTTACATTGATTTTAATGATGACAACAGGGACCAGAATGATATACACTGATTAGGGCTCTTGCTTTTCATAGTATTGCCTGAGATTCATTCTCCAGCACCCCCAAATAGTCCTTTGAGCTTTATCCAAGAATGATTTTTGAGTGCAAAGCCAGGAATAAGCCCTGAGCACTGCCAGGTGTGATTCTAAAAGTCAGATAGATAATAAATAAATAAATAATTTAAATGATTACAACTGTATAAAGAATGGAATGCCACCTCTAATCTAAACAATTTGCTTAGTTGAAAAGGAGTATATATTGGCTAATGTTGCATTATCTTAGAGATAAGCCTAAGAAAGGGAAGCCAGAGGCATGGATATGTAAATGAATATTTTTCTAAGTTACAGCAAAGAAAGGTGGAAGACATGACATTAATTATAGCAATTAATTTTAAGTTATTTTAATTATTGTATTATTATAGTGACACTGTATAATTACTTGCACGAACTAAGCCAGTCTGCCCTTACTTTACCCTGACACAAACTGAATAGAATTAAAGAACAATCTCTGTCTCTATGCATTTTTTCCTAAAAAAACTTAAAAAGCTTATCTTCAAAAATGTATTACTTTGGTATGGATCAGGGTATATGAAAAACACACAGAAACAATGATGACATTAATCCTTCACATATTATAGAGAATGTCTGTGAGAAGGCATATGCATGCAAACACATGCACATAAAAATCTGATAAAAGCAACATTTTCCCAAAGGGGAACACACTGAATTGTTAACAGAGAGGAAAATAATAATTATTTGATATAGATTTCCTCAGTCTCCAATGTTAGGCAGTCTGCTCTTTTTCTAAAAACATAGAGCAATTCTCACGCTAACTATAAAATATATCGGTATCTGAGATCCATCACTAGGGAAACTGAATCAAATGGTCAGACTGAGACCTGGGAATCAATATTTTGAAATAGCTTTGCTGATGATTCAAGGTAAAGCTGGGATTGAGAATCACCGCAAAGTTGCTCTTTCGAAGACATTTTTTTTTAACTGAACTTTTTTGTGTTTGTATTTGCTGCTATGGTATGTTGCTCCAAAGAGGAAAGGCGGATCGTTTTATTTGGTTCACTAACCACACTTTGAAGCTCAAGAAATAAGTCTGAGGCCACTTAGATTTGGCAAATGCTTTCCTGGGTTATTATCACACTGTAGTGGCTTTTTTCTGTAGTAATGAACAAAATTCTTTAGGGCTCAGAAACAGAGTCTCCAAGATTGAGAAATAAGTAACAGTCCTGCTATATTCAAAGTTTGGGGATTTACCTGGAGGACTAAACCAGAAGACAATTCAAGTGAAATGTCTTAGCAACATAAAAATATGATAGAAAGATTAAGCACCATTGAATTCTCTTTATTTTTACTTTGTCCAGAAAATCATGAAGTAAGGTCACATCATAGCTTATATGGTATTGGTGGGAGAAAGGAGTTTTGAATGAGTCACAGGTTTATAAGTAGGTGGGGCCGAATTTCAAGTCTGTAATAAAAGTCAATTATATCCAAAATATTTAACTACTTTCATAAGAGTATGATAGTTGATAAATTCCATTTATTTGGTTCTTACTTTTTATGGAATAGTTACCTTTTGGGGCCCGGGAGATAGCATGGAGGTAAGGCATTTGCCTTTCATGCAAAAGGTCATCGGTTCGAATCCCGGTGCCCCATATGGTCCCCTGTGCCTGCCAGGAGCAATTTCTGAGCATGAAGTCAGGAGTAACCCCTGAGCACTGCCGGGTGTGACCCAAAAACAAAAACAAAAAAAATTAGTTACCTTTAATCCTTTATTGCCAAAATGCCCATTTTTAAAACCTAAACCACAGCATTTAAGAAAATCAAAGATGGAAATTAAATATTTGTCAATTTTGAAAGGAAAACTATAATCACCAAACACACAATGAGAATATGAGAATATGAAAAGTTAGAAGGAACAAGATAAGATCCCCAAACTTAAAGTGACGGGAGGAAAAAGATTTTGTAAAATAATATGAAGAGAGAAAGGGTTGAGTCTATGGCTGAAAGACCTTGCAAGTGCATATAGGGCCTTGATTTCCATCCTGTTGCTGCTACATGTATTTATGTGATCCTGGTTGCAACTACTCAGCACTACAGATTATGATCTTTGCTCCAGCAAGTGATTTCTACATGTGCAGAAGCTGGATGAGTACAAGCACAGCAATGAGAAAGCTGTAAACTCAGAAACCAGAAAAGTGAGTAGTGAGAAACACTGGAACCCCTTCACAAACATCCTGGTTAACCACAACTTTGGCAAGGGCTGTGGAAATGTTCAGGTTAAATGAACCCAGTAATTAGAATGAAGCTGGCTTCTAGTTAGATTTTTATGAGAAAAACAAATTTCTTATAGCTTTTTGGGAGGTGGTGGTTTTGCCCCGTGGGGTTCCGTTGTCTATCCATCTACAAAGTTAGACTCCTAATGACACAGAAATTGAAAAGCAAAAATACTCTCATCCATGATTGTTACCTCTCTAGTTAATGACTCCTAAGCCTTTGAGGAAAAAAACTAAAACAATTCTTAAACATTTTGAAAAATTATTACTACTATCATGTTGTTGTTTTGGGCCACACAGCAATTGGCAGTACTTGGTTGCAGCAATGCTGCAGGAATACCAGGCCTTTCTAATGAGGAACATGACCTACAGGCCAAATAAAGTCCAGGAATTTCTGTGGTCTGATCCTAGTGCATGAGAGGTCAGACACATATGTTTCTTCTCAATTGCTTATGATCTTATACTCAGGTGGTTCATTGCAGAGACGAGTTTCCATAACCTACTCTTGCTCTTTAGAGCTTTCCCAGTCACTACACTTTATCTTAATTCAACAATTTGCTTGAATATTATATTAATTATTTGCTTCCTCCAAGATGCTGATGACAAATGTATGACTTTATAAAGTCACAATTCTTTTTAATTTTCAGCATTTTCATGTTAGCCTTGAGTCTGATCATTAAGTCCAAAAAATAAGATAACAGAAACGCATAGTCGTGGCATTAAATTTATGTACAGAGAAGAAAATGTATGCAGATATTAAGACACAGTTTTATTGTAGTCAGTATGACGGTTTTCTCCGTTTTACACTATTGTTTTTCCTTTTCTAAGTTTCATTTATTTATTAGCGCTAGGCTGCTTCCATGTTCTCTCAGTGTTTGCAAGCCAGGCCTGTTGGGACCACAGATAGAAATAAGAAAGATGCAAACACACTTTTGATTTAGAATAAGGAATTTTTTAAGCGAAAGGACTAACAAATGAGTTAATACTCTTAGAAAGACTATATTTGGGG
>PVKC010022186.1:0-17804 GCA_004027635.1 Crocidura indochinensis
GATTCTACACTTCAAAGGAAATATTGACCAGTCTATAAAGACTGCACACAATTTGGGAAAAACTGCTCACACAATACCAATATGATCAGACATATCTAAGACATATAAGGCACAGTTAAAATTTAACAAGAACAATATTATCTATCCCTACTAATAATGGTGAGAAGAAATTTCTCAAAGAAGAAATACAGATGTACAAAATGCACATGAAAAAAATGCTCCATATCATTAATCATCAGGGAGATGCAAATCAAAACAATGAGATAACATCTCATTCCACAAAGATTAGCACATACCAACGAGAAAAAGAACAACCAATGTTGGCACAAATGCCAAGAGAAAGAAAATCTCATTCACTGCTGAGAAAGCAATATGAACACTCCTCAAAAAACTAGAAATTGACCCATATGATCCAGCAATACAGCTCCTGATTTTGGTTTCCCTGTGACCTGAGACACTGACAACATTAGTTTAGAGAAGTAATTGCCATTATGCAATATTCACAATCCAAAACAGAACTCAGTGGGTAGTAGCAGGGGTAGCAGTTACTTTGGTGGTCTGTGACTACATTATATTGCCTGTTACTTATATAATGAGCATTATATATAAGCATTGTATATGAGCATTTGTTCTCTATTTCTTCCATAATGCTTTTGAATCTTTTTTGTATTCCATGTTTCTTTCTCAGGAATTTGGTTGTTTTAGTCTCTTGTTTTGCTGAAAAAATGAAGATAGTTCTCTTGCTGCTTATTTTCCTTAAACTTTTTTGTTGTATCTGAGAGAGAAAAGTGGTAACTACTATTTCTGCCACATTAAAATGAAAAATATTCTCCTTGAGTGATATTTTGAGGACTCAGAATACAGGCTTCCACAACTTTCCTAGGCTTATTCTACAAACCACATCCAGAGTAATAATCTTATGAATCTTAGCAGTGGAGGTGACTAAACTGAAGGCTTTACACACACAAGACATGTCTTCTACCGCTGTGCCACATCTCCACTCCAACATTGATCTTTTTTATGCTTTTATGTCATTGCAAACTGGATAAATAATCAGAATTCAATATCACAAAGTATTGAAGTATTATCTAGGACTCTAAGAATGTTGCTTGGGAGTCTGAAACAATGTTTCTCTTAAATATTAAATATTAAGTAAGTTTTGTCTTTATCTTAATTTACTGTTGCTACAAGACCATTCACTTTGTTTTTATTTTATTTATTTATTGATGATGATGATGTTTTGGACCACACTCGACTGCTCTCAGTTGTTACTCCTGGCTCTGCACTCAGAAATTGCACCTAGAAGGCTCGAAAGACCGTATGGGATGCCTCAGTTCAGATCTGGGTCAATTCCAGGATCTCCATCTGCAAGGCAAATGCCCTACTGCTGGGCTATCACTCCAGCCCTGTTTTGTTTTTAATCAATACCCTGCAAATATTCAGATGCTATTCCTAGCTCTGCACTTCAGTGGTGCTTGGAGGGGACCTGATGGGATGCTAGGGATCAAATTTGGGTTTACTATGTACAAAGCAATGGCCCTAACCATTATTCTACTGCTCTTAACCCTCTGCCATTTTTACATATCTTTTTTTTTGCCCTGCAAGATTATATCTCTAAGTAAGAGGGCTTAATGCTGTACATAACATTTCAAATATGGGGTTACTTGAAAGACCATAGATTCCAGTCAGCATGACTAACATTCTTTAAATTAAAATTTGTTAACTTGGGTTTAGGACATATATTTTTATTGTCTCTTCTCCTTCATGTGTGCATCATTCTGTATTGTATTCTGGAAATCATACTTCTAAAATACTAAGATCATTTAACTGGGAAAAATATGGTATGGGTAGACATTAGCTTTATTTGCTTTCAAATTAATTCCTCAATTTACACAATGCCCACCTAATTTTTTTTAAATTCATTTCATCTTCACTGTTGTAGGTACTTGTAGAAAAAGCAAGTCAGTTATATCCCTATTATCACATGTTTCTCCAAGCCTACTATAGTTTAGAAATCCGAGCAGTTAAAGGAGATATTTTTCTGCTCAAGAATGCAGGTTTTTTTTTAAACTCATCCCCATGGCAATTAGCTGAAATTTCACACAGTTTTGGCATATTGTCTTCTCTGATCTTGAGTCTATGATGATGTTTCCAATTATTTTATTAAACTTTTTATATTTCTGTGGGTATTTTAATGGGAAGTTAGGAGAGCTGCCATTAATGTTTCAAAATTGCCACTGTTAACAGCAATTTATCTAATATATTCACAAAACAAAGTCACATAGTAAGTGCTTTCAAAGCAGGGACATGTGTTACCTCAGGGGTCTTTAATAAGTGCTCAATAAACTTACTTTGATTTTTAACTAAATTAATATCAAAGTTAAATTGTCCTTGGCATTTGTTTTAGTATGCTAATTATGAACCGCATATATTTTAGTTCATGACTATGAGTACTTGAAAGTGATAACCCTCAACTTTTCAGTAACTTGTATAAATTATGCTCTGAATCAAATTTTCTATTATTAGCTGGAGAGATAGTATTGCAAGGAAGGATCTTGCCTTCCATGCAACCAATGAGTTTAATTCCCAGTTCCACATATGATCCCCTGAGCACTACTAAGAATGATCTCTGAACACAGAACTAGGTGTAAGCCCTAAGCACTCTTGGATGTGGCCCAAAATTCAAAACAATAATTCCCACTTTTACAAATAAAACCTAATTTATGAGTAAATGATATTTTTATTAATTTAAAAATTGTGATTTTTTATTAATTATAAAGTTTCCTTTAGTTCATTCAACTATATTCAACCCCTGAGGTAGCACATGTCCCTGCTTTGAAAACACTTAATATGTGACTTTGTTTTGTGAATATATTAGATAAATTGCTGTTAACAGCGGCAAATTTGAAACATTAGTGGCAGCTTTCCTAACTTCCCATTAATACCTACAGAAATATAAAAAGGTTAATAAAATAATTGGAAGTATCATCTTTGTATAACCTGTGGTGAAATATCAGTTTGTTCTCATCTGCTAATTAGAAATTTTCTACTTTTTAAAATAATGATGTTTGCGTGGCTCCCAAATAATATAATTTACTATAAGTATTCATTACTTTAACTATAAGATATTTGTTTCATAGAATTAGGTTGACCATTAGCAGAGAGTGTTATACACACTTTTATTTAAAAGTGAAATTATTTTAATCCTGCTTTATTTACATTTTAACTTTCTTTTTCAAGAAAGTGCTATCTCTTGCTTTTAAATCTCCTTTTGCAATGATTTTGAGCCACAAAAATTGCTTTAAGATCTAATCTAAAAGCATGGTTTAACATATGGATTATAGTGAGAGATATTAGATGAGTTTTAGCTCTGCCATTTATGATCTGTCTGACTTCCAGTATACCAACTCTCCATTCCTCTCCTCCTCTCTCCCCTTCTTCGCATAGTTTGACTATAAGGTAATGCCACATAGAAATGTCAAAAGGAAGAAATATTTATCTAACATAATTTTAAAATAAAGATATGATGAGCTGATCTACATGCACTTAGGAGGAATATTTAAATAAACCATTAATAAAAAAGAGAAATATGTATCAACAGATAGAACTTAAGTTGCTTTCTAAGAAATATCAAGAAAGTTGATTCCAGCTTTCTGCTTCGCTGAGTGGATTATGGAATAAGTGGTTATCAATGGGATCAATCTTTCTCTTTCCTTCTTTCCCTCATTTGAGCCATCCATCATAAATATGAGTTGAACATGACTAAGAAATAGCAGCTTGAAGGTAGCTTATTAACGGTGTCCCTGAATATGCTCAGCTCTTCATCATAACAGCATTCAAATGCATAGTAATGTATGAATTGCAGTAAATAATACACATGGTTGAGGATCTCTAAATTTTTTGTATTCTGACGTATGTTCTAAGTTCTCTGTATTCAGTTCCCAACCTACTTAAGAGATACTGCTCTTCAGGTTTCTTAAATATTCTTGTAATATTCAGTAGTGAGTTCCTACTTTATTAATGAGTTCTTTCATAATTCCTATGTCATAATTCCAAGGTCATGTGTTTGTGTTATTAGGCTTGAAGTGCTCTTTAGAATTATCCATATTTAAGGGGTTAGTTTTCTGGGATACGTGTTTTGTCTTATAGGTCACCCTAATAGTTTTAGGTATAAGGATAGATGGCAGTAGATAAAACTCTGAATCTAAGTGTTGCTTTTTGTTATTAAAAGTTGGGAAATAATTTATAAAGGCTGACAATATTGTTTTGGTTTTGCTGAAAGTTGTTTTGATTTTCTGGGCCTCAGAGCGAGCCCTTTTGTGAACAGAAACTGTTTGCTTATAGAGTCAGGCTTTGAGGATGATTTATTATATATTCATCTGAGAAAACTACAACAGATAATTCAGGACTTTTAACTTTAAAAGAAGAAAAGAAAAATCCTCCAGCAGCAATGGGCTATGTCTTCAGACAAAAGCAGTGTCACTTCATTAACATCTACTTGCTATTTATCCTTCTGCTTTTCGAAGACAATACTAGGTCAGTCAAGGACATCTTCACACTACTACTAATATTCATAAAAAAACGCTATTTTATAATGTTTTAGTTAATTCTAAAACGAGATAATAAATGGTTCAACCCTGCAGTTGATATCTGGTTAAAAATATTGTATCATATAATTTAATTTAATTTTGTTTTTTGAGAAGTTTGTAAAAATCAAGAAGATAAAAGTATTGCTTGTGGAGGCCAGAGCAGTGAAGCAAGTGGTAAGAAAGTGATTCGATCCCACAGTCTCTCATATGGTCCCCCAAGCCCAGAGAGATTTCTGAGCGCAAAGACAGGAGTAACCCCTGAGCATCACTGGGTGTGGTCCCCACAAAAAGCATGCATTCTGGAATTAATTTTGTTTATTGAAAGATGATCCTTTTTCTTTTGCTTATAGTCGTGAAACACTTCAGGATTTGACCTCCTTTGTCCATGTTAATTTTCTTGGGGGTATAATATTTGTGTGACACACAAAGGAAAAAGCCTTAGGACACATTGAAAACTAAGTAAATGTTGGACAGGAACTATAGCACAGCGGTTAGAGTATTTGCCTCGCATGTGGCCTACAACTGACCGATATGGTCCCCTGACCCTGCTTAGAAGTTCTTTCTGAGAGCAGAGCCAGAAGAAACCCCTGAGTGCACCTGATGTGACCCAAAAATAAACAAAACAAAACAACCTAGGTAAGTGTGATACTAATACTGTTTATTTTAAATATTTTTCTTTTTTTTCTTTATTCTTTTTCTTTTCTTTTTTTTTTGTTTGTTTGTTTGTTTTGTTTTGTTTTGTTTTTGGGTCACACCCGGCAGCACTCAAGGGTTACTCCTGGCTCCATGCTCAGAAATCGCCCCTGACAGGCACAGGGGATCATATGAGATGCCGGGATTCGAACCACCGTCTTTCTGCATGAAAAGCAAATGCCTTATCTCCGTGCTATCTCTCCGGTCTTTATTTTAAATACTTAAAAAAATTTTACTGGTTTTGAACACACCAGTGATTTTCTCCTGGCTCTGTGCACAGGGATTAATCATGGTTTCCATAGGGGACCATAGATCATGCCAGGGATCACACTAGTTCAACTTCAGGCAAAAAATAAATGCTTTCTCCTTTGTATTATCTCTCCAGGCCCTCTATATCTATATCTAGGCATAAAATCTTTCCTCAAAGACAAATCAGAATTTTTCTACATGGCAAATTAACCCTCCATCATAAGAGCCTTGATCATGTTTTGTTTGTTTGTCTTTTACTTTGCCATTTACTTCCTTGTACTGCTAGTGAACTCTAAAACTAAACCTGAAAAAGCTAGGAAGGAAATTCAGGGTCAGAAATTCAGGGTCCCTATGCATTCCAAATATTATCTTCAACTATTTGTGCTATCCCATTTGTTCTAGATAGCTTTTTTAAAAATAACTTGATCCTTGTCCATTACTTCTCAACTTTTCTTCCAAGATACATATGCACACATGAACACATACATCCCTAATTTCAGTTCCTTGATTTATTTGTTGTTGTTTTTCTATTGTATGTCTGGTCTGTGTCATTGCTCTTCTGTTTTCTTTGTTATTTTGCTCTCTCTACCTAATTTATATATTTTATTTTATTTTTTTTTGACCACACCAGGTGATGCTCAGGGGTTGCTCCTGGCTATATGCCCTCAGAAATTGCTCCTGGCTTGGGGGATCATATGGGATGCCAGGGGATTGAAACATGGTCTGTCCTAAGTTTGCTCATGCAAGGATAGCGCCCTACTGCTTGTGCCACTTCTCTTGCCCCTTTATCTTTTTTTCTGGATTTTAGTACTACAGAAATTTGTTTTATTTCTTCTATCTATATGTGTCTTTATCATAACACATTTACTTGGTTATAATTCATCTGTCTCTTCCTAATTTTGTGTTTCTACTTGTATTCTGAGACCTATTATAGTAACTGGGATGTGGAAAAATTTAGTGTCTCTGTGATGATTAAGTTATTGAATGAGAAAATGGATCAATTTATCAATGAAGCGTGACAGAATAAACTAGCTAGTTTTCAACAATTCTCTAATTGAATCTTCTGATCCATAGTGTATGGATGCATCAGAGTCTGAAAGATACTGAAATTAATGATGGTAGTAATATTTTGTGTGTGGGTAACTTCAAATTCTGAACATCATAGTTTTTTTCAATAATTTCTGACTTTCCAAAGAGAATATTTTTGTTTGTTTGTTTAGAGGTCATGCCAAACTGTGCTGGAGTTTTACTTCTAGCTCTGTGCTTAGCATTTATTTCTTGCAGTGCTCAGATAACCAAATGTAAAAGCAGACATTGAACTCCAAGAGAATGAATGAAAGGCAAACACTAAACTAATCTGCGGTACTATCTATATGACCTTGAGGATAATTTAAAATTTTTTAAGTAAAGCTCCATTTTTTCTGAACCTGATAATTATGCACAATTAAATACAAGTAAATTTATGATTGTTAATTACAATTGATGAAATTCAAAGACTCATATAGGTAATTTTCCAAGACAATTAGATTGATTATAGTTAAGGATATCAGTTTCTCACTAACATAGAGTAGCAGAACACCAAGACAGCCTTTCTCTAAATTTATTACACGAACATGTTTTCAGGAAAGCAATCAAATTGAATGAGAGTTTCTCTTTAGCATGCTAGAAAAAATAGTGGTTCTTGACTACCATAGCATTTCCTTGGTATCTAATTCAAGAACATAAAAAACATTCATTTGAAAAGAATGTGAATGCCTATGATGGTTACAATAGTCAAGTCTTGAAACAACTCATATTTCTAATAACACATGAGCAAATAATTTATGATATAATGAAAAACTACTGAACAATACAAAAATGCTGAACTACTGCACTTTTCTTTAACTTGTATAGAATGATGTAGCATCATGTTAAAGAAAATAAATCAGAAGAAAGACAAAAACCAGATCAGCTCAATCATGTGGCATTTAAAGAGACAAAGTAAAGGACTAGACAATGTCCAATGAAAATAAGCCCATAGATTTTGTCAACAACAAAATGATATGTTTACAAAATGGAGTTTGCCAAATGGGATGGGATGGGGAGTTGAAGAACTAGAATTTGATAAGATGTGATGTAAGATAAGTGATGAAGAAATATCAGTACTTTTAAGGCACATATTTATATAGAGCATAAATATTAATACTATGATAAATCTTAATTAAATTATTAATTTAATTAAAATAGATACTTTCACTATATTGGGGCAAGAGTGATAGCACAGCAGATAGGGTATTTGCCTTCCATGCAGCAGACAAGGTTTCTATCCCTGCCAACCCATATGATCCAGGAGTAATTTCTAGGCACAAAGCAAGGGGCAATCCCTGAGCACTGCCAGGTGAGCCGCTTCCAAATATAATACATTACTATATTATCTCCATGATATAAGTAGGCTAATCTCAAAAAGAAATATTTATTTTTTAAAATTAGACATATATATATATATAGTTGTACACCCAACCATATGTATATATACATATAGATAATGAAGAAACTATAATTCACCTGAATTTATTCCTAGGTATATTTAAGAGATCATCTAAGTTTTTAGGGTGCTTATGTTTTCATAAAAATAAAACTTTAGCCAATGCATTTATGCTTAGGTTTCTTTGTGGGGGAAGAGAAGGACAATCATGCAATGCTTACAGATTACTTCTGCTTCTGAACTCAGGATTTACTCCTTGCAGTGCTCAGTCAATAGGATGGTGGGGATCAAACAAAGTCAGCTATACTCAAGGCAAGCACTCTATCCATGTTCAAGGCAAGTACTTTACCTCTTCTTTTCCTAGCACGCTTAGTTTTAAATCTCCACTATATTACACAAGTAACAACTGTATTTATCAAAATCATTACCTGCATGTGTATCAAACAGAGTACTTTTTTAAAAATAATATTTTATTTAAACACCTTGGCTACAAACATGATTGTGGTTGGGTTTCGGTCATGTAAGAGGATACCCCTCATCACCAGTGCAATATTCCCATCACCAATGTCCCAAATATCCCTCCTCCCCACCCTGTCCCCGCCAGTACTCTAAACAGGCTTTCTATTTCCCTCATTCATTCTCATTGTTAGTATAGTTCGCAATGTAGTTATTTCTCTAATAACTCTTTGTGGTGAGGTTCATGAAGTGAGCTGTAACTTCCAGCCCTCTTCTCTTTTGTCTCTGAAATTATTGCAAGAATATCTTTCATTTTTTCCTCAAAACCCATAGATGAGTGAGATCATTCTCTCTCTCTCTCTCTCTCTCCTTCTCTCTCTCACTCTGAGTTATTTCACTCAGCATAATAGATTCCATGTACATCCATGTATAGGAAAATTTCATGACTTCATCTCTCCTGATGGCTGCATAATATTCCATTGTGTATATGTACCACAGTTTCTTTAGCCATTCATCTGTTGAAGGGCATCTTGGTTGTTTCCAGAGTCTTGCTATGGTAAATAGTGCTGCAATGAATACAGGTGTAAGGAAGATATTTTTTTAATTGTATTTTTGTGTTACTAGGGTATATTCCTAGGAGTGGTATAGCTGGATAGAATGGGAGCTCAATTTCCAGTTTTTGGAGGAATCTCCATATCACTTTCCATAAAGGTTGGACTAGACGGCATTTCCACCAGCAGTGGATGAGTTCCTTTCTCTCCACATCCCCCCCCAACACTGCTTTTTCTCATTCTTTGTGATGTGTACAATCTCTGTGGTATGAGGTGGTACCTCATAGTTGTTTTGATTTGCATCTCCCTGATAATTAGTGATATGGATCATTTTTTCCTGTGCCTTTTGGCCATTTGTATTTCTTCTTTGTCAAATGTCTGTCCATTTCTTCTCCCCATTTTTTGATGGGATTAGATGTTTTTTCTTGTAAAGTTCTGTCAGTGCCTTGTATATTTTGGATATTAGCCCCTTGTCTGATGGGTATTGGGTGAGTAGTTTCTCCCACTCAGTGGGTGGCTCTTGTATCCTAGGCACTGTTTCCTTTGAGGTGCAGAAGTTTCTCAGCTTAATATATTCCCATCTGTTAATCTCTGCTTTCACGTATTTGTAGAGTGCAGTTTCCTCCTTGAAGATGCCTGTAGTCTCAATGTCATGGAGTGTTTTACCTACATGTTTCAAGCAGAGTACTTATATTTTTGGCAACATAGCTACTCTTATCTTAACCATATACCAGAAAACTTTATATTTCCAACATTAAAAGTTAATTCCTTTAAGACAAGATGTCATGTTATTAAAAAGTACTTAAGAAATTATTGCTAACATTTAATTCCTTTAGAAAAAGGAATTGTACCTTTCATGAATCAAATTCAAAGATTCAATAGAAAATTAATGTTTGTTTTTTTTAAGAAGTGAAAAAAGTCCACCACCTAGAATACTACTCTAGAAAACTCACCATCACAAAGAAGTTCTTTCATATGCTGAGAATACACTATAGGTAAAACTCTACCCTAATATGTGTGAAGTGGCTTTCATCTTTGGCACTCTTCAAAAACACATTAGCATAAAGAAGAAGCTTGACACAAGAGAATCTGGGTAAATGCAAATTATATAAAGAGAATATCAAAGGGATTGATAGTGAAAGAAAATGTACTCATGATATTCTCTGTACCATCCTTCAAATTTCCTAGAGAAAAGATAATAGAAATCAGAAAGGTGGTTTATCTTATAGACTGTGGAAACAACAGGAGGATCTAAATTTTAAACTAAATTAAAGATTTTACACTTGTTGATCAAAGCCAACTTACAGAACTATAGTAAATAAATCTATCCCGGTCATCAAATTTAGGCTTCATCAGTAGAATCTCCATAATTAATGGCTACTAAAGACACTAATAGTTGAAATTCTATGGAAGTATCTTTTAAATACTTTAATATAAATGTGACTACTATGAGTTTTACATTTGACTTGGTGTTTATTACAACCTACTGGAGGTATTTGACTAAAACCATTTTGAAGATTTTACCAAAATGCAGGACTTATTTGTAGTTTTATACTATTTCTGTCTTTTTATTATATATAGCAAAGCCACCAACTTCATGTATAATTCTCCAAAACTATTAAAAGGCAGTTAAAATCTAGCAACTTTGAAAAAGGAAAGACAGGGGCCCGGGAGATAGCATGGAGGTAAGGCGTTTGCCTTTCATGCAAAAGGTCATCAGTTCGAATCCTGGTGCCCCATATGGTCCCCCGTGCCTGCCAGGAGCAATTTCTGAGCATGGAGCCAGGAGTAACCCCTGAGCACTGCCGGGTGTGACCCAAAAAACACACAAAAAAAGAAAAAGGAATGACAATTAAATTGCATTGAAATAGCAGTTGTCACTGAATAATCTATGGTGGGAGAGTTATGAAAAAGGGAGGTGACTAGTGTACAGTCTATTAATGATCAGGATGGCTTGATTTTACATTGCAGTTAAAGCATTCATGATATGTCATTTTGGAAAATGAAACTTATTTCAGCTTTAGTTTCCATATTTTATGTATGCATTATTATAATTATTATTATTGTTCATTTTCTGGGTTATGCCTGGTGGTGCTGAGGGCTACCTCCTGTCTCTACTTAGAGATAGGTCCTGAAATTGCTCAGGATATGACAAGAGGTGTCTGGAATTTAATCCAAGTTGACCACATACAAGGCAAGTACCTGTTGTACTACAAGCTCCAAGACTCCTTATGTGTTTTTTTAAGTAGAATATTGGACAATCAGGAAGAGCATATTTCTCTCTCCCCAGGTGAATTACGGAGATAATAACCCCTTGTAAGGAGAGATAGGAATAGTTTAGAGGGGATAGGCTTGAAACTAAAAGCATAGATGAGTGACCTTAAGTATTCGGAGGACTTTGAGCATCTGGTTGTGAACCAATGCATACTTAAAATATTTTAAAGAGCAGCAACACATAGAATTCAAAGTCAAAGTTTGGACACCAAGTCATGTCCTCATCTAACAGGATGAAGAAGGTCAGAATCATATCATAGTGGGTGACAAGTTGGAGACAAGTTGAAAAGGACTGTGACTCACCACAGATCAACTCTAGCAATAAAAATGCATTAAGTCACTTGGTTATTGTGAGCACGATCTTGTAATTTGAGGCTTTAAAAAAAACCCATAAAACCTTATGGGTATGACTATTTTAAACTTGTTCTATTATAAAGAGGAAACAACTGCAAAAAATCTTGTCAAGATTAACCCCATCAGGGAACATGCTACTCAACAGCTGCCTTCCTTTTTACCCAGGGGAATATGCACTTAGCATTCGCTGAAGCTTTTGCTTCTCTTCATGTGTCTGACATATGATCAGACTCAGGGCTTTCACCTTCTGCTTTGATCTCAAGGTGCTTTTAGTGACTCCTCTAATTCTCAACCATAAAGGCTAATTCAATAGCTGGACTTCAGGCACTTTTCATAAAAAAAAAAATCAGTCATTTCTACTACCCAAAGTCTGTGTATTTCTGAAGGGCAAGTTATTTTTTTCCCCAAACTCTCCTATTTGTGAGTGTTTTGTTCTGGTATGCTGAATAAATTCAATTGTCGGAAAATATGTTCTTAATTTTTTTGCCCTCTGGATATAAGAGCTACACTTAAAATGCATTGTCTTTAACAAGTTGCTTTTTTTTCTTTGTGTTGATGAGTTCTCTGAACTTCTCACTGCTTATTTGGTTCTATTATTCCTTTATAATAGCTCTGCATTTTCTCAGGAATTATGTATAATGTTACTGTCCAGTGGATATTTTACTACCAAGTTGTAATTTTTTCTTATTATGATCTCTATTCTCAGTGGTCCTTCTTTTTCCCTTATTCTACAAATCTGCACAGATTTGCACAGTTCAGTGGGTATCTTTCACTAGTCCTCTCAAATAATGTTCACATAGAATTCAACGTAATATATATGTTCTGATATGATATATAACATGATATATGATGTGCTATGAATGTAACATGATCAGGTTATATCTGAGTAATAAAAAAGTGAAATGATAATCTCAATTTTCATTTATTTTTGGTTTTTTGGGGTCACACCCGACTGCACTCAGGGGTTACTTCTGGATCTGTGCTCAGAAATCGCTTCTGGCAGGCAAGGGGGACCATAGGGATGCCGGGATTCTAACCACCTTCGGTTCTGGGTTGCTCGCTTGCAAGGCAAACACTCTACCACTGTGCTATCTTTCCGGCCCATCAATTCTCATTTTAAGGGTAGTTACTACTCTAAACTAGGTAGGTGGATAAAAATACCATTTGTCAGTTAATTCTCAAAAGTAATAAAACCAAAATTTCATCTGAAAAGGAGTTACAGCTGTCAGTACACAGCTCGAGTAGCCATTAGCTCAAAGCCTAAGGTTAGTATTCATCAAGACCTATCAAGAAATGAAGGAAGTAAGGCCCTGAGAAGACTGGTTGGCAACCACAAGTTGTTTTTATTTTTTTTTTTTGATAATTCCTGAATAATGGATCCTCACCTGAAAACCCCTAAATACATAAAATCAGCATTGCAAGCACACTCCGCCCTATCCACATATCTCTTCTCTAAGTTGCAATTTTCTACCTTTATTTTACAGAGCACAAACTCGCATTTTTATGAGTTCCCATTTTGCCATTCCCACAGTTTACTGGAAAGATAGATCAAGCAAGCAGTAAGGTAGATCAAGTAGTATCTACCATTTTTTTTGATAGATACAAATAGTATGTATCACTTTTATGGTTAACACCTCAACTTGGTGGCTCCACCAGGATCAATTCTATACACTGCAGTGACAGAGTGGTAATTAAGGCACCCAATTAACTGTGTCTCTTATTTCTTAGAATGTAATCACAGTCTAGTGTGATGAAAAAGTCATGGGTTAGAATTTAAGAAACCTGTGTCATAATTTCTGCTATTCAATAAAAAATAATCAGTTAGGGGCTAGAGACATAGCACTGTGGTAGAGCATTTGCCTTGTACGTGGCCAAGAAAGGATGGATCTGGTTCGAATCCCAGCATCCCATAGGGTCCATTGAGCATACCAGGAGCTATTTCTGACTGCAGAGCCAGAAATAACCCCTGAGTGCAGCCGGGTCAGGCCCAAAAACAAACAAACAAACAAAATCAATTGGTCATATTGCCATATGAGTACTTCTTGGGTCCTGTATTCCACTGATTCCTAAACTGGACAATCTAACCTACCCCAAAGTGCTAAAATGAAATATGCCAATAGTAGTAATTTTAGGTGCAAGGTGTGGTGTTTTTTTAAGTTTTTCAATTAAAGTAGATTTCTAGAGAAGCATTGAATAATTTTTTTTCTAAAAAGCATGCATATTTTTGAATATCTACCTTATCCTATAATTAGAATCTATGATCAACTTATTACCAATTATGCTTAATTGATCACTAAATTTCCTGAAACTTTAAACTATATCTTTATAATTTATTTTCTTCCTCTACAAATATAGCCTCATGGCAGTAGGAAAGGAGTGGATCATAAAAGTCTCAATAGTGTGGGTATAGGAGTTAAGTTATACCCTATGCCCTAAGTTAATGTTTCCAAATATATTTTTAAAAAGGGGCTGCTTTTTAATTTATTTTCTTTCTCCTTTCCTGCCCCTCCCATATACTTTCCCCTTTCCCACCTTTGAAAATCCGACCAGCCCTTCACCCCTCAATCCCACCCAGATTCCCCACCTTATTAAAACTCTCCATCCTCAGTTCCTAACCCAATACGCATCAAGAATGACCTTTTACCCCAGCGAACCAGTAACCAGCACCCAAGCGAAGGGACAACCAGTCAAACCCACACCTCGCCCCCTACAAGAAAAGACAACCAACTCCCCTGCTGACTCATGCTGCGTGATCCTCCTTACCAACCCTTCCTAACGTGGACTGTTACTTGAAACCGGACTTAGCTCTACAAATATCCCCCAATGCATGAACTCCTCCCAAATCCTCCCTGCCGCAAATCTTTTACCCATCTCAAGAAGGTCAGGTTGGGGAGATGAAAAGGCATCCGGGAACCCACACACCATGAGAAAATCTCAAAAGACAAAGGGGAAACCTTTACTACCATCATAAGTACAAGACCTGTATTACAATACCTCTTTACGGGGCCCAGGAGATAGCATGGAGGTAAGGCGTTTGCCTTTCATGCAAAAGGTCATCGGTTCGAATCCCGGTGCCCCATATGGTCCCCCGTGCCTGCCAGGAGCAATTTCTGAGCATGGAGCCAGGAGGAACCCCTGAGCACTGCCGGGTGTGACCCAAAAACAAACAAACAACAACAACAAAAAAAAACAATACCTCTTTACGTGCTTTTCCCCAAATGCAAGATACTCTCTTGTCTCCTCTTAAGTGTTTCTTAAAAGTTACCTTCATTGACATAACAACGAACAATTTTATCACTCTCTTTTTTAAAAATAATATCTTTATTTAAACACCATGAATACAACCATGTTTATAGTTAGGTTTCAGCTCTAAAAAGAATATATAAATATATATCATATAATATAAAATATATAATTTATATAATTATAAAAGACAATTTTATTATTGGCAAAGCTCTGTAAACATCAAAGACTTTTGAGAACTATCAAACAGGAACTTCAGCTGTTTTGCAGCAGGATGCTTTGAAGATCCATGGAGTGGAGTGTCAGAAGTAAATTCCTTGGCAAGTAGGAAACAGACAAAATTTTTTTTAGCCTTTTAATAGAGTTTAATTGAAACTGAAAATCTTCAGTATTTAAATCCCAGTGTCCTTACAACAGAAAAAAATTCTCTTACATTCATGTATTGAATGTTGGTATGGGAGAGAAATTATGTTCAACCTTCAGGAGAGATGAAATTACGGAATTTCCTATACATGGTTGGACATGGAGACTATAGTGCTTAATGAAATAAGTAGAAGGAGAGAGATAAACATAGAATAGTCTCACTCATCTGTGGGTTTTAAGAAACACTTTTAAGAAACAATCAGAGGAATACAGTGGGAATTCCAAAGTTCCAAACTCCTATCCCTCAACTACAGAGTGAATCAGAGTTTAAATTAATTTGTGAATAACCAGTCATTTAGTCAGTCATGCAATAAAGCCTCAAAATGAAGTCAAAAGATTAAGTAAGAAGAGCTAAAAAAGGTTGACACAAGAATAGCAGATAGGGCATTTGCCTTATATGTGGCCAACCTAGGTTCAATCCCAGGCATCCCATGTGATACCCAAGTATGACCAAGAGTAATTTCTGATTGCAGAGCCAAGAGTAAGCCTTGATCATTGCCAACGTGGGCCCCAAAGTAAAGTAAAACAAAACAAAAAGGAGTTATAAAAGCTTCACCCCCTTTCCTTGTACATAGTACCACATATTTCTTTCATCTAACTATTCATAAGTAATATCATGTGTGCATGTGTATATGTGTGTTGCCAGACATTGATTCTCCAGCTTCATACATGCAAGACAAATGCTTTACCAATGAGCTACATCCAGATCATCATAATATTTCTTTTGTATTTTTTTATAAAATAAAAATTATCCATGCATTATCTTTTATAAAATGATGTTACAATAACTGCCTTGTAGTAACTTTGTATTAGTTGAAGATGTAGTGAGAAAACTGGTTTCCAGAAATGATATTACAAATTAAACTAAATGAAGAATGTGTCATGGAAACTTCAGTATCTTGGTTAGCTGGATATCCAGTGAATAATTTATTCTTGCTTGCCATTTAAAGTGGAAGGCAATTTTGAGAGTTGGAGTCCTTGACCTATATCAATATATGTTATTTTGAATAGATAGTACTAGAAGTAAAATGAATTAAGTTGAATTCTTGGACATTTATAGGTATCTATGAATTACTTATTGGTGTGGAAAGACATTACATATACTGAAAGAATTGGGTCCAGAAATGAAAAATATCAACTTAGTTGTTGGTTTGCATTCATTCTTTATGAGATCCAGCTCTTATTCTGTCCCTTTAATTTTTGGGTTTCCTATAGTTTTATATGGTGCCCACCATGACTTTGAATATGTAATCCTGTTCCATCCCTCTCCACAATACTTCTTAGTTGTCCTAAAAGTAGCTTTGAGAATGATAGTATTTATCACTAGCATAGGAATCAGATTATTTGTGCTTTCTCTAAACCTCTCTCATTAGTAGGCTACTTTTCAGCAGATTGAACATGTAATGTCTTGGTCCTGAGCTCCTTGTCTGAGAAAAAAGAGACAATGAAACATATTATCTCAAAAGAACCAGCACGTCATAGTTGTTATCAATGGAATCTGCAAAGAATAGAGAATGAATATTTATTTGAAATAAATGACAGAGAATTAAGTAATATTCAACTTTTTCTAAAGTCATTATTTTAACCAACAAAATGTTTTCTCATAGCTAAGAGTTTGGATTAAAAAAAATTGAAGAAACCACTTTTGGATATCCCATTAATTTGGTAACTGTAAGTAATTTGATTTTGTTCATTACAAGACAGCATAAGTAACACACATTCCTGAGAATATTATTAATATATGTAGTTATAAAAAGTTTATTTTTATAAAATTTTTATAAAAAAATCATATTAAATGTGCTAATACTTAAAATATATATACTTTCTCAAGCTGTGTTTTTTTTTAAGCTGTGTTTTTTAACTTGAGAAATTCTAGTGTGAAAAGCCTTATTGCCATTCTAAATAACACATAGTTGGAAGTATAGAATAATATCTGGATTCAATATCTTAGTGGGCAAATTTAATTTAGGTAATGAGTGAGTTCATAACAATTACATTCTACTTCCAATCACAAATAACTTTTCATCAAGTCTTCTTAATGAGGACATGGTTTCAAAGAATACTTTCCAGCAACACTCTTCAATAGTAAAGTTTTAATTTTCATTGTTGTGTGCAGTTACTGTTATCATTCAGCAAGATCAACAGTCAGGGAAACTGAACAATTTAAAATTAGATTATTTGGGAATATATTTATTGCAATATTTATTACCAAAAGTCATAATAAATAATTCCTGATTAACATTTCAAGGCACAGATGTATTATCAAAGCAGATTCTATATTTGAAAATAATGTTTTAATTCTCATGAAGGAAAATAAAAGCACCTTTTTGAAAAAGATGGGTCAATAAATGTGATTCGAAAATTTTGGGGTCAGTCAAAAATGTATTTTAATAATTATTCTTAAATTAGAAAATATTGAGATATTAAGATGCACATATATTTTTCTTTCAGTGAATTTTAAACTAGACATGATTGAAGTAATAATGATAGCTATCTGGTAAAGGGTTA
>PVKC010022187.1:0-17801 GCA_004027635.1 Crocidura indochinensis
CACTTCAACAGGTAATTATCTTGAAATAATATTAATGAGACAGCTTGCTTTCTTTCATCTTCATTCTATGCCTTCAAAATTTGGTGTAAGCATCTCAGTTTGCACCAAATACATTTTAAGTGTTCAGTCATCAATTTCCACATTCTAGAGATCTTCAGATTTTAGATACATCCTGGACTCCAAAATTTACCTTTATGCCAAATCCTCTTTCCTTAATTCCATATTCCCATGACCTGCTGCCTAATCAACATATCCACCTAGTAATGCATATGCGACTCTTACTTCTTCTCACAGTCACTCTCCTGATCCTTTTCCCCATCACAAGCAATGCCTAAAATCAAGGAGTCTTTGATTCTTCTCTATCATAAACAACAGCTAATCCAATGGCAAATCTTGTAACTCTTCCTCCCAACATGCAATTTAGCCATTTTACCTGTATCTTTGAATTAGCTACTCCTTCATCTTGGAAGTTCCAGTGTTCCCACCATGAGAGGCAGTCTCCATAAACTTATGCTGAAAGCCCTTGCATTATCCCTTTCTCTCTTTTTCATTTTCCCTCACAAACATCATTGTAGCATTTGCCACCATTTGAAATGAATTTAATGACTTGTTTCCTGTTGAAATCCTTTACTAGAATGTTAAAGCCATGCTGGAGTGATAGGAAAGCAGGTAAGATGCTTGTCTTATACCAACTCAACCCTGATTCTACCAACCTGGCAGCCCAGATGTCTCTAAACCCTGTAAGGAGTAATGTCTGAGCACTTTCTGGTGTGGGTCCCAAATAAAAACGATAGCATATAAAGTCCATGACAACAAGGGTTTTGTCTATTTTACCCATCTCTATGTGTTACAGCACCTAAAAAGGTACCTGGCATGTAGCAAGCACTACATACATGTTTGATGACTGAATTCCTCAATGGTTACAGAAAAAATGTAGGTGCAATTTGCAGCAACATGGATGAAACTGGAAGATATTATGTTAAAGGAAATAAACCAGAAGGATAAATACAAAATGATATCACTTATATGTGGTATTTAGAATAACTTCATGAGGAAATGCAATGGTCTAAATGGAGTTGTCTCAAACTTCTTTGGCCCCAGAAAGCAGCAAATTAGTGGAAGAAAATTAGTGGAAGAAGAAAAGCACAAATATGAAAGGATGAGGGCCAGAGGCCAAGCAGTCTCAGGTGCATTGGTAGTGTTAAAAACAACAGAACTAAATATCAAAGTCAAAGGCAACAACAATGGAATCAAGAGACCCAAACTCTAACAATCTAAAGTTAAAATGGGCCTGTTATACTGTTAGGCTGGGGACAAAAGGGGTGGAATGGGATGCAGTTTGGGAACATTGGTGGAGGGAAGTGGACACTGATGTTAAGATTGGCCCTGATGCATTGTATGTCTGAAACTCAACTATGAAGGACTTTGTAAATCACAATGGTTTCAATAAAATATTTAAAAAATTAATAAAATACTAAAAAATGTAGAACTATCCTAGAGGTCAAAGAGTTTTTAGACAGCAGTTACTCTGGAAGATGTCGGAAATCTCATTCTGTGAGACTTGTTTGCTAACTGAGCAGAACTTTCCTGCCCTCTCAACAAGGTAGCACCCACACCTATGTTGATCCCCAGTATGAAACAAGCACTTCAGGGGCCCTCATGTCTTGAGTCTCTAGCATTTATTTCCAAGAACCCAAGGTGTGAATTCCCAGAGCTTTGCTTCAAAGGTGCATCCTCACAAAAGATTCTCTTGTTTCTTTCCCAGATTGCCTTATGGCTTACACAATTTAAATAGAATTTCATAACTCGTGATGCAGTGTGGCCTTGTGACCTTCTCCTAGGGCCTACCGTCTTATTTCAGACATTTTTCAACCTCACTTTTCTAGTATCTCAAACAATGTCACAGGGTTTTGACTAAAAGTTCCATCAGACCTATTGAACATCATTCTGCTGCCCGTGAGATACATGCCAAGTTCTTCATATTCAAGGTCCTTTAAAGTCATGTGTCCTCAGGCCTCCCTCCATTCCAATAGCAATGCACCCCAACCACAAGTTCATGTAGTTAAGCATCATAAGTCATACTCTGGGAACAGCACATTAATTTCAATATTCCATGCTCTGAACAGCGTGTATGGTTGACCTGGAACATGGTGTCCTTAAATTCTGAAGCTTTTAAATCCTACAGCCTTCAAAACTCTCTTCAAAGGCTCACCACCCACTCTACCCTAAGCCTTTGACCTTTTGTACATGCTCCTCTCAGAGCTGAGATCTTGATAACAGAGACCATAATTCGCATCTATTTGTATCTCCAGAGCTATCCAAGTTACCACACAAAGAATGCTCACAACACATTTTTACTATATGGGGAAAGGCAGGAGTGGTGTCAGTGTGGAAAATCAGTGGCAAAACTGATCCGCTTTTTATATAAACATGGACATTTAGAGGCATTTTTTAGAAAAAAAAGAATAGTGTTAAAGCTCAACGGAAGAGCTGGTGATCTGTGTAAGGAAAGAAGAAAGAGTGTAAATGGGCCAGAGAGAGTACAACAGGTACTTGCCTTGTACTCAGCCGACTAGGGTTGGATTTCCAGCACTCCATGTGATTTCCCTGAGTTCTGTCAGGAGTGATTCCTGAGCACAGATCCAGTAGTAAGCCCTGTGTACCACCGACTGTGGCTCAAATTCCAAAATAGAAAAAAAGTAGAAAGATTTTAAATTGAAAATCCACTAAACCTGAGGAGGCCTTCAGAACTACTATCAAGGAGTATCAAGACACTTGGTTATGGTAATCAAGAATTCTGGCCAGCAAAACTATAAAGCCTCGATATCCATTATTATTTACATCTTAGCTTAGTTTCTAGTGCAAGTTCTCCAGCCCCAGATATCTCAATCAAAAAAAATCTTGTCTTTTTCTTTCCAAACTGTTGAACAGAAGGGCTGAACCAGGGCTATTTGTGGGGGTGGGAGAAAGAAAAACAAGAATAGGTGGCCTGTCTTCTAAGGCAGCTGAAATTAGAGTTGGGGGTGTGTGTCAGGCCACTCTTGGTTACCCATGCTAAGGGCTTGCTGCTTACTGACTGTGCTCAAGGTTCATTCTTGGCAACCCATGACTGGTCATGTGCGAAGCAACTGGCATACCCCTGTACTTTCTCTGACCCACCTATTGAAATGATTTAACCCTAATCTAGATCAGATTCATGGATACTACTGACTGCCTGGTAGCAATGCTGCCTTCTTAAAATAAAGAATGTTAATGGAAAGCAGTTTGCCTCACTAAGAAAACAATTATCCACCAAGACACAATATTTTCCACAACATCTGTGCTAGGCAGAAACTTAAGATGGCCCCCAAGATTATTTGTTCTCTTGAGCTCTTGAATGTGGATGGGTCTGGCTTAATAAATTGAGATCTTTTATTTATGTAGTTTTTGTTTTAATAGAGACAATTCCTACTGATTCTGAGGAAAGAGGTAAACCCAAAAATGCACAGGGGAACTATGTGGTACAGGAATTGCAATCATGGCCTTGCATATGCCAGGCAACTGCTACTGAAGCTACCTCTCTGGCCCCAGGTGAATTGTTCTTTTTGGTGAAAGGAGCTTGAGTTTAGGATCACACTTGGCATGCTCAGGAATTACTCCTGGCAGTGCATGAGGGACCATAAGAGATGCTGGGGATTCAACCTGGGTTGGCCACAGGGCATGAAGTTTATCTGCTATATTCTCTCTCCAGCTTCCAAGGTGGATTGTTTTAGAAAAGCCAAAGGATCACATTTTCTAGTTCAATTTGATACTGCTGACCAGCAATATTCACTTGTTGGTCATGAAGTAATAAATCGCCACGTGGGTGATAAAAACAAAGAACAGGAAACAAAGGTGGCCTCTCAACACAGAAAGCAAGCTTACATGGAACAGAAACAGCCATGATTCCAACCTACAACCTCAAAAATCTGATGTTGGTAGGGAAGATAGACTTAGGAAAGATTGGGACCTAACCAGACATAGTCCCTAAAGCTTTGTGAGACCATGTGCAGAGAGTCCCATTAGGCCTTTCTAGGAGTTCTTGCTCACAGATATTGAGAGGCAGTAATTTGATGACATTGTAAGGACATGCCACTTTTGGTTGTTGCTTGTCCAGAAATAGAAAAATCAATGCAAATTCTGCAGGCTCCAGTTCTTAAATGAAGAAATAGTCCAAATTGAAATGAGTTTGGGGTCCTGGAAACCAGGCTATTTCACCATTAACTGAAGCATACAAGGTACTTCCCTTCTTCCTCCCCTCACCACACTTAAAAAATTATTTTATGTAATTAAATTTTTTGATTATTATATTGAAGTAACCTGAGTTTCTAACAGTGATAATTTTCATGATTTTTCTGTCCAACATTCCTGTACACAACCAAAGTGCCCAAGACTCTCCACCACTGTCCCTAGGTCCCTAGTCCCATTTTTCCTTTCTTGGCCCATCCTGCCACTGCTTGGTGATTTCAGTTTTGTGAACCATGGTCAAAAGTTTGACCTTCTTTGGTACTGACTACTCCTTTGTTTTTTGTTGTTTTTTATAATATCTTTACTTAAGCATCTTGATTACAAACATGATTATGGTTGGGTTTCAGTCATGTAAAGAACACCCCCTTCACCAGTGCAACATTCCCACCACCAATGTCCCAAATCTCCCTCCATCCCACCCCACCCCCACCTGTACTCTAGACAGGCTTTCCAGTTCCCTCATTCATTCACATGGTTATGGTAGTTCTCAGTGTAGTTATTTCTATAACTGCACTCAACACCCTTTGTGGTGAGTTTCACAAAGTGATCTGGAAGTTCCAGCCCTCCTCTCATTGTCTCTGAGGATTGTTGCAAAAATGACTTTTATTTTTCTTAAAACCCATAAATGAGTGAGACTATTCTGAGTCTCTCTCTTCTTGTTATAACAAAGGATAGCATGGTATCAATTGTGTTGATGTCAATGCTTTTAGGTTCAAAGTTCTACCACCAAAGACCCTCGTGCAAGTCTTAATGAAACTTCTATCCCTCCTCTTCCTCTTCCTACAGCTCCCCTTTGTAATCTTGGTTTTGGAATCCAAGTCCAAAGGTCTGTCATCATTCTAATCCCCTTGTTCTGCACAAACACTTATGTAAAATGAATATAAGTAGCTATATTCCTAGCATATTGTTAGGCATAAAGGTTAGATCATGCTAAAATATTATACATGCAAGACATTCCTGCATCTTTACCTGATTTGAGTAGCTTTCCCACTTACAAAAGAATGTGTCCAGCCTCTTTTACACCACTGTTATGCTCTGCACCCTCTTGCAAGGTAGGTCTTGCTCATGCTGTGGACAAAGAGCATGTTGTTGACTGTCAAGGCCAGAGCTGGATAGCATGTACCTTTCTTCTTGAAACTATTAAGCCCGTTCTAGTTTCTATCTTTCTAATCTATGGCAATTTTTACTTACTTTTCTGAACATATTTTATTTTGAAAGGACAGCATTCTTTCTTTTTTCTTTTATTTTGTGTTTTGGGGCTATACCTGGCAGTATTCAGAGATTACTCCTTCGCTGTGCTCGGAGATCACTCCTGGAGGAGGTTGAAGGGTGCCTGTAATTGAAACTAGCTTGGCCACATGCAAGGTCTGTCTTCCATACTACAGTTCTGGCCCCCAAAGACAACATTTTCTGTTTATTCCATGTATAAAGTCACAGTGACCTGTTGTAAGACTTACAATGGAATATCTTAGAATCAAAGAGATAGTATAGTAAGTGAAGTGCTTGCTTTGCTTGTACCCAATCCTATTTCCATCTGCGCAACTCATATATTCCCAAGCCACAATAGGAGTGATCTTTGAGTGCAGAGCCAAGAATAAATCCTGAGCATTGCTGAGAAAAAAGGAAAGAAAGAAAAATAAAGGAAGGAAATAAATAAAGGAAGGAAGGAAGGAAGGAAAAGGAAAAAAAGAGAGAGGAAAGAAAGGAAAGAACACTTGCTGTGAATCAGAAATAAACACAAACATTATCTTCTCGGCCCCACTTTCTCATCTGGAAAATAAGAATAATGGCACCTTCTTCATGAAATGTGTGCCTGCATGAGGTAATGGAAGTGAGGGTTTTAGCAGAACTGACAAAGAACACGCACTGAACCACTGTTTAAATATTATGTCTTTTTGAGTTAACAAAAAAGTTCACAAAAATCACTATATAAAAGTGGAAGATATTGACTGAAAGAGAAACGAGCTGTCATTGAAGTCCAACATACCTAGTCTAACTTTCTGTCAATCCCTTTGTCTATTCTATTAGAAAGCAAGGTCTGTAGGCAATGTGGAGACTAGGAAGATCTGCTAAAACATCCTGGGCCTGCTGAGTTTCAAGAAAGAGAAAGAAAGAGAAGCAAAGGTAAGGAAAGAGAAGGAAAGGAAAGGAAAGGAAAGGAAAGGAAAGGAAAGGAAAGAAAGAAAGAAAGAAAGAAAGAAAGAAAGAAAGAAAGAAAGAAAGAAAGAAAGAAAGAAAGAAAGAAAGAAAGAAAGAAAGAAAGAAAGAAAGAGAGAGAGAGAAAGAAAGAAGAAAGAAAGAAAGAAAGAAGAAAGAAAGGAAAAGGAAGAAAGAAAACCCATGAGGTCACTCTTGCCCCTAATAGCTTTGCAAAGCTTTGTTGACCCTTTGTTTCCTCCTAGTTAAGGACCCCAGACTTTGGGTATGGTCAGGATTGCCTTAGTGCATAGAAGGCTCTGGGGATCAAGTTTAGGGTCTGATGATTTCCCTGAGCCACTAAGCCATTTTCTGCACCCTTTTTCACCCTTTCTCTCTAGCAACAGGTTTGTCAGAATCACTTAAACACATGCAATGACCCTGTGCTTGCTAGTAATTGAGCCATCTTATGAGTCTATTGATCATTTTAATAATGAATGTAATTATCTCATCCAAACTGGATCCTTGGACACATATATTGTGACGGGAGCTTAACTTATAGGGGCTAGGTCTTTATGATATGACCCTAAATCAATCAGGCTAAGTAGGGTACCACCCAAGCAAGCATTGAGTATGAGGATTTCAAAGACTCATACAAAGGGCCAAATCAAGTCAAAGGGTGTTGAGAAAACGTTTGACAGCTTGGCATGTTGATTTCCAAGAGCTCTGAACCCAAACTCTCTCAGATCCATCTCAAGAAAAGTATGTCTGAGACTTTAAATCTTATTGGGTTTTCCTGGGGGTCCTTGCTAAACTCTTTTCTAGAAGTAAACATGACATTGGTTGGGACCCAAATATCTCCAATTAGGAGAAAAAGCCAAGTGAAGACTAAAAAAGCTGAGCAACTGGAGCAGGGGAGTGAATTCCATGGAATCTCGGCTTGTGGTGGTGGCCTTGACACAGTTGCATCTAAGGGAGGCCAGTATGAGGAGTACTTGGATGTGGGAACCGAGGAAGATAAAGGAGGAAGTTAAATCAACTTGAAGGTTGATAGGAAATAGCTACAAGTTGGCTTCACAAATGGCACAGATAGTTCTGCTCAGCAGGCCTGAGATAGAGGAACACACCCCTGTACTGTTTTTCCCACTCCTCGTGACAAAGATTCATTTTATGATAAAGACTCAAAGGCCAAAAATCTAGGCTTGGGTATTATATACTTAAAGAAGAAATTGAATTATAAAACAATAAGTTAGAATATATGCTACTTGCATATATATGTACATGATACAAGAAGTTAAAGGGTAGAAGTGAAGTACAGTGCTGTGGTAAAGACAGGGAATTATTTCAAAAATATATGACAAAGCTAAGTTGAGCAGAGAGCAGCAAGGCAAGACTAGAAAGCTAATTCTTGGATGAAATTGAAAAGGAAGAATAATTGAAAGGAAGTTGTGAAGAGGATCAGCAGAGAAGAGAATTGGGCACTCTGATCATTAAGGGGCAACAGAGCATTTTTGTGAGTGAGCCCTTTTGTTCATTTGTTTCATTGTAAAGGTGTCACATACACTAATTAGACGAATTTCAAAAATAAGGGAAAAACACTCCAATGAGTTACATCTCTCAACAAATTGCAGCAAGTTTCAGTGGAAAGTGACTAGCTCCAGCAACATTTTGAGGAGCATGGAATCAGTGGAAGATACACATAGGCTATCTTCACATAACCAGTTTCATTCCTCATCCATGCTTTTGTCTGGAAATAAATAAACACAGCAAAATTTATTATTTAGAATCTCGGGGAAGGGGGGAATAAAACAGGACAATGTACTTATTTCTTGCCCAAAATTGCTTGGTTCTGAAACTCTGATGTGAGGTACAAAACAAAAGCAAAGTATTCACCTTGTAGCAGTGGACATGAGATTATATGTTCAAATGCTGTTTCCCATAAAAAGTGCTGGTCATTAATCCATTGACATTGATCATTTTAAGTCCTCTTCTTAATAGCTGAATCACAGTTTTCATACATTTTCTTGAACACTAAATATTTCTTTTTTGTTGTTGTTTTTGGGTCACACCTGGCAGTGCTCAGGGGTTACTCCTGGCTCTATACTCAGAAATCGCTCATGGCAGGCTCAGGGGACCATATGGGATGCCGGGATTCGAACCACCATCCTTCTGCATGCAAGGCAAATGCCTTACCTCCATGCTATCTCTCTGGCTCCGAACATTAAATATTTCTATTTTTATGCATGAAATTCCCTTATTGAAAATTCAATATTTTTGTTATTAATGATATAAGAATGGTGTTCTAAACTATTTTTCTTTCCTTGCCATACTTGTTAACCAAAACATTTATTTTTTATTTTTGTTTGTTTGGGTTTTTTGTTTGTTTGTTTGATTGCTTTTGGGCCACAAACAGTGATGTTCAGTACTTTACTCCTGGCTATGCACTCTGAAATTACTCCTGGTGGTGCTCAGGGAACCATCAGATGGGACTGGTGACCCATCCTACCCACATAGGATGTATGCAAGACAACTTGCCTTTTGCTGTATTATTGCTCTGGCTCCAAAACATTTATTTTTAATGCATGGGTAACTCCTTTCAAAGTAAGAAAAGTGGTGCAAGGTATGTAGCTCAAGGGAAAGGATATATATAAATTCCAACCTCGATACTATATAGTCACCTGAGCACTTCCAAGAGTGCCTTTGAACCCAAAACACTGCCAAGTGAGGTTAAATTTATTGTTTGTTTGTTTGTTTTTGTGGTGCCCAGGGTTAAACCCAGAATTCTATATATGCAAATCATATTTTTTACCCATCCCAGGCCCAGTATTCCTATTTGGACATTCTAGGAATCTTTGATTTGCTGTATCATATACTGGAGTTCCCAGTTCATCCCTAGAATGGCCAGCTTCTATGAAGACTTGCTTGAGTTGACCAATATGGATCAGCCTTCTGAGAAAATAACTCCAAGACATGCTTATATTTTCAGAAAATTCCTATATTCAGATTGTTTAGTAACCTCAACCATTGTCCCACTGAAAAATTGCATATGAATCGTGGTGGAAGCCAGGGGGTGGCTTAGTGGTAGAGCATATACTTTGTGTGAGGTCCTGAATTCCATCCTGGCACCATATGACCTCTAGAATATTATTGGGTATGGCCTCTTCATTTGTTCTTCACACTCAGCAGGCATTTTTTAGATTCAAATGAAAATGAGTATGTGGCTCAGTTACCAAGTTTTACATTTATGCTGCCCTTGGGTTAGTCCCAGAATCCAATAAATGCAACAATAAAGTTTAGAATTTCAAATCAAGAGTTTATCCCTATCAGAAAACTAACTACATCATCCTAGAGAATTTCTTCATTCCCCAATGCTGAAAGTAGATTTAAGGCAAATTTTGTCCTATGAAATTGGGTTGCTTCATCAATCATGTTCGATTTCTAGAGTCATGAATTCAGAAGAAACAAAGTCAAACTATGTCCTTCAAAATGGAGGTGGCTGAAAATATAATTTAAGTGACAGACTACATGCCTGCAGCATTGAATCTCAGTACTGGATGCCCTTGGTTAGCCCTGGTGGTCCCAGGGTACCTCTGGGGCTAGTACTGAATCATCTGGAGAAACATCACTATAAAGTGGCCCCCAGGTTTCCAATCCTGCTGGATATGATCCCTATAATAATAAAAATAAGAAAAAGCAGGGGCCCGGGAGATAGCATGGAGGTAAGGCGTTCGCCTTTCATGCAAAAGGTCATCGGTTTGAATCCCGGTGCCCCATATGGTCCCCCGTGCCTGCCAGGAGCAATTTCTGAGCATAGAGCCAGGAGTAACCCCTGAGCACTGCCGGGTGTGACCCAAAAAAACCAAAAAAAGAAAAAGAAAAAAAAGAAGAAAAAGCAGTTATTATACACCTCAGTTCTTGAATGCTTCTGGAAACCCCTCCAAATAAATAGGGAAGTAGGGTCTGGAGCAATAGCACAGCTGGTATGGCATTTGCCTTGCATGTGCTAACCCAGGATAGACCTGGATTCGATCCCCAGCATTCCATATGGTCCCCCGAGTCTGCCTGCCAGGAATGATTTCTGAGCACAGAGCCAGAAAAACACCCTGAGCAGTAACCCTGAAGGAAGTAATACAGAAACCTCCATTTATAAACTTCATAAAGCTCAGCAGAGTACTTCCTGTCTTATCCAGTGGGATATGATCATAACGAGCTATGGTTGGGATCCCATAAACATTTCCTTTTCCCAATCTGCCTGGGTCTCAGAAAAGTGTCCTGTCACTTGCTTTCCCCTCCTTTCGAGGGATATTTGGTTTGTGGAGAGAGAACTCTGAAGGGAGAATAATATGGCCCAGAGGTATAGGATGGTCCTGGGTCCCTAATCTATGAGGCCCACCATACAGAAAATGATGACAGATAATGACCTTGCTGGTGTAAAATGGAAGCTTTTTACCCACCTTCATTAAAAATATTTTTCTAAAAGACAGTGTTAAGCATTTGTTGCTATTTCCCACTCCTTATCTAGAGTTTTCCATAGCTCTATCTCTTATTTTTCTCTTTTGTTTCCATTCCTCTTTCTGAAGACCTTGATTATATTCTACAGTAGATAGCTGACAATTACATTGATACAGCTCGATGTTTTTGTAACAAGGAATAAAGATTCCAACTGTTCAAAATGGATGACTAAAGTAGTTTATGTTTCTACTTTATATTTTAGAAATTAATTTGCTTTGCTATGCAGATGCCAGTCCATTCTATAATATATCAAAATCTGCTGTTTTATATATATATATATATATATATATATATATATTGAACAAAGTCATATTACTGCCTCACCCCTAAAATCAAATTATTTTATCAGTATGATGTTCTCAGTAAATTTTTCTCCATTTTAGCCTTAGCTTTAGTAAATTCAATTCTTCCTTTTCCTATCAGGCTCTGGATCTTTTGAAGATGAGAAACACAAACTAATATCCTGTACAAGTCATATCACCTTTTATGTCTCAGTTCCTTATCCAAACGAATCTTTGTGGGCATGGAACTTAGGATATGGAATAATTAAGTGAGAGGAAGGACACCTCAGTATCATGTCTTTTAACAGTCTTCTCAGATCCAGTAGCTTCTGAGCAAACATTCCTTGGTCAGAGGAACTGGCATTGTGACCTTCACAGAAGGAAGTATAATAGATTTGGCATAAGGGTTAGGCCATGACTTTGGACAAAGAGGTTTAAATCCTGGTTTGTCAACTGCAAACATAGAATCTGGGGCAAGTTGCTGAACTCTTCAAAACTGCTTGACAAATGGGGCTAAAATGACATGCACTATAGTCTAGCTGGAAGAATTCATTCATTTAACAACTGTTCCTTGAACATCTGCTGTGTTTTAAGAAGAGAGTGTTCAAACATAAAGAACTCTTTTCTCACAATTTGGTGAACAAGCTCATAAAAGACTCATACATACTTCTTACCCCTGCTTCTTATCAGTTTTCACAAAATAAGAGTCCTTTTTTAAAATCCACTGGGTGACCAACAACCTTATGAAATGATTAGTGGTGTGGAAAGCTGGAATTCAAGGCTGTGAAAGCCAAAGCTTCCTGAGACAAAATGACTATGACAAAACTTGCTTTTGAATTCCAGGTGCCTAGGAAAGCTAACAGACCCAAGAAAGCCTCTTTTGGGGCACACAGAGTTAATGTGATCCGTTTCAAGGAATTTTTAAGTGTAAATGAGTCTTCTTATGTTCTTCATTAAATGCTTTATCCTCTTAAACTGGGCACTCACACTTCCTGTGGAATAATGGAATGATGGGGTGTCAATTATAGCCTCAGGGTGTAGCCATTGCAGGAGACTTCCTGTTTTTTCTCCTTAAAGAAAGTACATATCTAAGAGAGGTGTTAAAAGATTTTTGTTCTGATAACATTTTTTTAGAATCTTTCAGTCACTTTCTGATAGGTGAAATCACTTTGGGAACCTCTGTTCTAAACCATGCAGTTTGCTTCAAGAATCAAATCTCGGGGGCCCGGGAGATAGCATGGAGGTAAGGCGTTTGCCTTTCATGCAAAAGGTCATCGGCTCGAATCCCGGTGCCCCATATGGTCCCCCGTGCCTGCCAGGAGCAATTTCTGAGCATGGAGCCAGGAGTAACCCCTGAGCACTGCCGGGTGTGACCCCCCCCCAAAAAAAAAGTAAAAAAAAGAATCAAATCTCGGATATTACATATGGTCATCTGAGCATTGAACCAGGAATAGCCCCTAAGCATGGCCAGGTATGACCCAACACCACCTCTCCAATAAACACACACAGAAAACATGTCTTTTTTTTTTTTGGTTTTTGGGTCACACCCGGCAGTGCTCAGGGGTTACTCCTGGCTCCATGCTCAGAAATTGCTCCTGACAGGCACGGGGGACCATATGGGGCACCAGGATTCGAACCGATGACCTTTGGCATGAAAGGCAAACGCTTTACCTCCATGCTATCTCCCAGGCCCCAGAAAACATGTCTTTGATGCGCAAATTACTAGGGTCAGGGATGTAGCTCCATGGTATAGAAACATGCCCTGCATAGCTAGGGTCTGGATGTGTTCTATATCTGGCACTACAAAATCAAAAATAACATAGTGATAATAAAACCACACACTAACTCCCCACTCCCATCCCCTGAGCCACCAGTAACAAAAAGTAAAGAACACAAGAAAAATAAAAAGAAAGAAAAAGGAAGGAGAAGAAGAGAAAAAAGGGACTAAATAGCTTTCCATTGTAAATAACAAAAGTTTTTTTTTCTGGTTTTTGGGCCATACCCAGCAGTACTCAGGGGTTACTTCTGGCTATCTGCTCAGAAATAGCTCCTGGCAGGCACAGGAGACCATAGGATTCGAACCAACAACCTTAGGTCCTGGATAGGCTGCTTGGAAGGCAAACACCGCTGTGCTAACCTCTCCGGACCCAATAACAAAAGTTTTATCTTCTCTTTGTCCTGAAGGAATGGAAAGAGGATCATGGTGAATGAAATCATTAAGTTACTCTTGGTTTGTCAGTAACTGATTGAATCCTTGTGATGGCAACTCCATAAGATAAAGATCATTATCTCCATCTTCAGATGAGACTATTAAGCCTTGGGAAGATTCAGAGGTTACTCCTGGCTCTGTACTCAGGAATTAGTCCTGTCAGTGCATGGGAAAGCATAAGGGATGCAGGGATCGAACCTGGCCCTATGCAAAGCATTTACTCTATCTGTTTCTTAGCCCTCCTCTGGCTCTACAGCAGGACTTTTGCCCTGAATCTAAACAAAAGTGTTGTGGTATTTAAGCTAAAAATATAAATTTTATAACAATGGGGACTTTTCACTTTATTTCCACATATATTTAGTCCTCCCAGAAAAAAAAAACTTGGGGGGGTGGGCCACACTTGGTGGCACTGAGGGGCAACTCCTGGTTCTGAACTCAGAAATTGCTCTTGGTAGGCTTGAGGGGGACCATATGGGATGCTGGGGAATCTAACCCGGGTCAACTGCATGCAAGGCAAATGCCCTACCTTCTGCATTACTACTCAGGATCCCTCTCAAGAATTTTGTAGTAGAGACAGGAATATAGGAAGTCCATGATTAACATTTTTACTGTTCCCATTTTAAATACCAATAGAGCAAGGTCCAAAGAGGCATGATAATGCTCTGAAGGCTAAGCATTAGAACTCTGCCTCTGATGTAACCTACTTGGGGTGGGGTTGGGTCACACCTACCAATATTCAGGGCTTATTCTTAATTCTGTGCTTAGGGATCATTCCTGGCAGTGCTCAAGGAAACCTTTGCTATGCCGTGAATCTAAGGCTAAGTCATTTTTCTTTTTTCTTTTTTTTTTTCCTTTTTTGGATCACACCCGGCAGTGCTCAGGGGTTACTCCTGGCTCCATGCTCAGAAATTGCTCCTGGCAGGCACGGGGGACCATATGGGGCACCGGGATTCGAACCGATGACCGTTTGCATGAAAGGCAAACACCTTACCTCCATGCTATCTCCTGGGCCCCTCATTTTTCAAACAAGCATCTTAACCTCTATACTATCTTTTTGGTCCTGAAGTGACTTTTAAATAACATCCCAACAGAATTTTTAAAAGTAAGCCCCACAGAAGCCTTGTTTACATGCTGACAATAACTATATGAATCCTCTTTATTTGGTGCCAATGATCAAACCCAGAGTTTCATACATCAAAGCATGTGCTCTATCATTGAACTATATCTGTATCCCCAACAATTAATAAATTAATAAAAAATTTCTGGTAATAATTGGTAAGATATCTCAAATGCTAACTGAGATGCATAAATTATTTTTCTGATATTATATCATTAATTAGTCACTATCTTCTCAAGTAGGTTCCATTATTAACCCTATTATTTCATAAGGAAACTGAGACTCAGAAAACTCAGAAGTCACCTGCAAAAGTATAAGGTTAGAGAGTGGCAGACGATGGGCATAAATCCAGATCCAACTAATCCAGACCCAGTGCTCCACTAGGCTGTGGAGTTGAAACCAATATGGAAGCTATTAACACACATGGCTAATTCTTAATGAATTATTTTACTTTTATTATTTTTATTATTTATTATTACTTTATTATTTTTAATAAGACAGCATGATTTAAGAAGTCGTTTAGGGGACGGAAAGATTGCACAGCCTTGCACATAGCCAGATGGTGGTTCAAATCCCAGCATCCCATATGGTCCCCCATGGCTGCCAGGAGCGATTTCTGAGTGCAGACCCAGGAGCAAACCCTAAGAGCTGCTGGGGGTGACCCAAAAACCAAAAAGAAGTTTTTCAATCAGTCAACTCCACAGAATCATTCTGATCTTGAAAGAGATGCATGCCAAACTGTGAAAAATTATGGGTATGCTGGTCATGCAACTAAAAACTGGCAATCTCAGGAGAAAATGTCAGGCCAAGTTTCTGGCCTGCTGAAGCTATGCATGCTTCACTTATCACCTACAATCACCACTTCACCAGTGGTCCTAATTCACCACTCATTTAAGGCTCTCTGCAAGACATCAATCTGACTTCAGCTATGCCAGTACTTGGACTGACATCACCAGGACCTTTTTGGAGTGAGTGAGAGCACACACAGCCCTGCCTTTTCTTACTTCTAGAAGCTCTCACAGTCAAAACCACAATCCACAAAAGCCTCAGTATCAGTAATAGTGCTTGGAATTCCCGTAACACGCAGCCATAAAAGCTCCAATTCTTTAAATACGGTCATTCCCATAAGGACACAAAAATTTAGATGCCAGTGTGTATCTGAAGGCACCTAATGCTCAGAAACGAAAGAAGTAACAGAATGATCAACTCACAAAAAAAGCTTACTAAAACTTCTGAAAATAACTTAATGGCTTCATTGCTAAGTATAATGATTTTCACAACTGTTCTTGTTGCTGTACTTTCTTATTTTTCTTTCTTTTCCTTTCATTTTATAGACATAATTTTACTCCCATGTACCTATAAAGAGAAGTATTATGATTAACTATGTCAACTAAATGATGCATGGTATTTAAATAATGGAATTTATATAAAAATTAAAAAATAAAAATGTTGAACATAATAGAGTTGTTACAGGAACCACCAATGTTGCCCTCCATCCATCAATGGTTCCCATGATGTTCTCTCCCATATTAAGCCTATCCCCTTAGGCATAGAACAAATTTATTTCATAATATTTGCTTTAACAAAACTTAAAGGAATGGCAAATGGAATTATTAGAAAATAAATCAATAGGGGCCGAAACAGTGGCGCAATCGGTAGGACATCTGCCTTGCTCTTGCTAACCTAGGACAGACCATGGTTTGACCCCCAGGTGTCCCATATGGTCTCCCAAGCCAGGAGTGATTTCTGAGCACATAGCCAGGTGTAATCCCTGAGCATCACTGAATGTGGCCCCAAAACCAAAAACCAAAGAAAAAAGAAAATAAATCAATAAAAGTCAACTTGTGATGATTGATTGCCTTATTGTTTTAATGTTATAAATAAATGCATTCAAGTAAATTAATATATATATTATGCTTCAGATTCTAAATTACAGTACTGAATTTTCAATTCTAGCATCTAAAATATATTATGTTAAATCTTATTTCATACTCAGATCTTCTTGTTGTAATTAAAGTTTCACTTTAACTTGTTTAATTCATTGCTAATGTATTTTAGAGTTATAATAAATAGACCTAACCCACATATATCAAATTTAGTAAGAGTAAAGAGTAATTCTTTTTAACCTTGCCTCTGAGGCAGTCATTTTTCTTTTTTCTTTTTTTTTTCTTTTTTTTTTCAGGCTACACCCTTTTGATGCTCTGGGATTACTCCTGGCTATGCGCTCAGAAATTGCCCCTGGCTTGGGGGGACCATATGAAACGCCAGGGGATCCAACCGCGGTCCTTCCTTGGCTAGCGCTTGCAAGGCAGAACCTTACCTCTAGAGCCACCTCGCTGGCCCCATTTTTCTTTTTTCTCTCTTCCTTTTTTGCCCTTTTAGACACTGGTTTGCACTATTGTTAATGAAGGGATATCACACATTTTACTTTATCTTTTTTTAGCACACAGCTCTTATACAGTTACAATTACAATTGTCATTGTGGTACCTTCTCTACCCTAGCTAAACTCCATTGATATTAATGGCAAACTTCCTACCATGGACTGTTTCTCCTGGCCCTCATCTCTATTGTCTATGGATATTGTTACCAAACTATGTTTTTATATTCCACAAATGAGTGCAATCTATGCCTATCTTTATCCATCTAACTAATTTCACTCAGCAAGATAATAATATTATGTATTATATTATTCAATATAATATATTAATTAATCAATATAATACATTATATCAATATAATATATTACATATATGCATTATATACACCATACATACATACATTATATATGTATACATATTATATCAACATAATGCATTAATCGGTATAATACATTAATAGTACAATAATCAATATAATACAATTTTTTTTGGTTTTTGGGCCACACCCGGTGACGCTCAGGGGTTACTCCTGGCTATGTGCTCAGAAGTCACTCCTGGCTTCGGGGACCATATGGGAAACCTCGGGATTGAACCGCAGTCCGTCCTAGGCTAACACAGGCAAGGCAGGCACCTTACCTCCAGCGCCACCACCCAGCCACAATAATCAATATAATACAATATTAATATTATTGATTAATAACATGAATCAATACATAATATTGGTCTATGTATAAGCAAGTTTCATGGCTTCATATTTTCCAAACAGTTGCATAGTATTCCACTATGTAGATATACCACAGTTTTTTTTATTTTAACATCTTAATTACATACATAATTGTGTTTGGGTTTCAGTCATGTAAAGAACACCATCCATCACCAGTGCAACATTCCCATCACCATT
>PVKC010022188.1:0-17804 GCA_004027635.1 Crocidura indochinensis
ATCTTAATCTATTTAAAATATTTTAAAATGGTTTTGGGACCCAAGGCATAGTACAGGTAGGACATTTGACTTGCACATGGGGACCTGTTTAGGTCCTTGGTTGACACCACATATGGTCCCTCAAGCTAAGAATGATCCCTAAATATATAGCCATGAGTAAGCCTTGCGCACTGCTGGTTGTACTTCCTACCCCTCCCCCAAAAGGAAAACAAAATAAAATGGTTTGGGGGCCACACTAATTGCTGCTCAGAGTTTATTTCTGACTCGGGCATCACTATTGGCCATGTTCAGAGACCATGTGTGATGACTGGAATGAAACCCAGATTAGCCTTCAGGGCAACTTGTCCTTTGTTAATTTGTGATAGCCTGGTGTCTATTAATTTGTGATAGCCTGGTGTCTATTAAAAAAAACAAAAGAGGAGCACAACAAAATACTGAGCACAACAAAATACTCCTGAACATTATCAGGAGTGAACCCTAATCCCAGGAATGGAGTAAGCCTGAGCATCACCAGACAAATCCCTTCTCCTACAAAAGAGAAAAGGAGTTTCAGTGGTAAGCATAGATGTTCAATAAATATTTTTATTTAGAATGAGTTTTTTCTTGAGATCTATAGATTATTATAATCCAATATTCAATTTTTTTGGCCACACCCAGAGGCACTCAAAGTTTACTCTTGGCTCTGTTTTCAGAATTCGCTCCTGGCAGGAATGGGGGACCATATGATTTGCCTGGAATAGAACTGGGGTCCATCCCAGATTGGCTGTGTGCAAGGCAAATGCCCTACCACTGTATTATCTCTCCGGCTCCTTCAATTATTTTTTAAAGGTTCCATTCAAGGTCCCTGTTTTTGTTTTAAAAGTGCCATTAAAGTCATGCGTGCCATTTTATTAGAAAATAATTTTAGGGAGGTTGGAGTGGGATGAGGTACGTTGTTATTAGGCTGTGATGCTCAAGGGCTGTTTTTAAGTTCTAGAATGAACCCTGATGGTGTTCAGTTCATCATAGGTAGTGCTAGAGATTGAACCATGGTCAGATGAATGCAAGGCAAACATCTTTTCTGGCTTCAAAGTGTCAGTTTATTTTTTATTTTATTTATTTATTTATTTATTTATTTATTTATCTATCTATTTATTTATTCATTTAGTCTTTTTCTTTTTAAGAACACACTCGATGATGCTCAGGGTTACTCATATCTCTGTGCTCAGAAATTGCTCCTGGCAGGCTCGTGGAACCATATGGGATGCCAGGAATCAAACCCAGATCCATCCTGGGTCAGCCATGTGCTATCGCTCCAGCCGCAGAGTGTCATTTTCGACTACCTTATTAACATAACACTCTTTAAGATTTTCCATGTGGAAAAAAAACACTTTAGATTTGCTTATAACTTGGCACTGTGCAAGCTCAAGAGAATATTAAATGTAGTATCTTCCATCTCTATTAAATATTTAGAAGCTTTTCTTCTGTTTTCTCTAGATCAAGGGCAAATCTTATAAACCTGGCTCGGAAAGCTGTAAAATGAGCTAAACAATCCATGAAAATAGCCATTTCTTTCTCTAGCTAGAAAATAAATATCAGGGGCTACAGAGAGAGTTCAGCAGGTAAGATGCTTGTCTTACACAGGGAAAACTTGTGCTCAATCTCCAGCACTCCATTTAGCTTTATTCCCCTTCCAGGAGTGATATCTGCACAGAACTAAGCATAAGACATGAACCATAGATTGTTGCTAAAAAGCTAGCTAGAGAAATTAATAAAGGCAATAAATGTTGTAGAAAGAAAAATACAGCACATATTTATTTACATGTTTTAGAATTTTTAATATATATTGAACCCAAATGTATTGTTAATCTGTTTAAAAATAATCAAAACCTGGGCTTGGAGCAGTGGCGCATTTGTAAGGCGTCTGCCTTGCACTTGCTAGCCTAGGATGGACCACAGTTTGATCGCCCCAGTGTTCCATATGGTCCCCCCAAGCCAGAAGCAATTTCTGAGCGCATAGCCAGGAGTAACCTTTAAGCATCTCCGGGTAGGCCCCCAAACCAAAAACCAAAACAAGCAAACAAACAAACAAACAAAAACAAAAAAAAGGAAAGAAAATCAAAACCTAATTGCTTGTAAGCTTTAAATCCATTTTCTTAGCTAGATTTGCTTACACAGAATCAGCATTTGAATAGGAGGCCATTTGTTTTATAAGTATCTTAGAAAGAAGTACAAGTGAAAAGCTATGAATAATAAATACAAAATTCTACCAGAGAAATTAGGAATAAGTCTCAGGGATTTAAATTTTATGGAACTATTGCTTTTGCTATAGGCAACTATCAACATTAAGTGTGTGTAAGTATTTGCACATAATTTGTGTGTAAAATGGTTTGTGAGAGTAGCCCAAAATTTCTAAATATTTCTCTAAATATTTAGAAAATAAATTCAGAGGTTAGAGAGGTAGCAGTACAAGGTTGCAGGGGTCTCAAACTCTTGACCTGTGAGCCAGAAACGGCCCTCCGTACATTATGTAGCCCTGCCCTAGAGGAATCTTTTTTTGTTTTGTTTTGTTTTATTTGTTTGGGTCACACACCCCCAATGTTCAAGGCTTACTACTGACTTTGCACTCAAGGATCACCCCGACTTTGCCTCCTACGGTCCCCAGGTAAATTGAGTTTGAGACTCCTGTGTTTGCTTTGCATATGGCCATCTCTGGTAAAAGATATGGTAACCCAAATACAGTTAGAAGTTATCCCTGAATATAGCCAGTATTAAACCTTAAGTACTACTGGATATGCTCCCCAAACAATAAATATATAAATAAATAAAGTCAGAGGAGCAAAATATTCTACAAAGTATGGGTCTTTTGTTCTAATGTACAAGCTTCAGGTTATTTCGTTATAGTTATAATGAAATCTATTGTACACCGTATAGTATTAAGATAAATATAGTTAACATAGGTTTGCATGCTAAGAAATTTCCTATTACTATTACAAAAGTTGCAATATTTGGAAGAAAATTAGACTTTTTATTTGTTTAGTTTTCTATTTTTTAATGTAAAAAAAGGTATTGAGTACCATATGACCATGCTCAGGAGTTGTTCCTGTTCTGAGTTACCTCATATTATGGTCTGTGGTGCTAGTAATATTTGTGCAAAGCAAGCATTTTATGACCGTCCTGTCGCTCTGGTCCTGGGTGACATCTTTTATATTTAAATGACAAAGACAGTACTATCCCTTATATATTAAAAGTGTTACTGGTTTTTTTTATAGCATTTATAAATCCCAGAGAATTGCTACCAGTGACCTATTCATCAAGTCTTATTTTCCTGATACCTTTTAGGATCTATGGTGTGAAAGGAAAAACTCCCCAAACAGTTATGTTTTATCATGTCTGACTAGTTGCTTAAAAATAGAAAAAGTATGATTTAGATCACTGATTCTCCTCAGTTAAGTGTCATATAAACTATTGTAGGTTCCCATGTGTTCCAAAAGGGGCCAGAGGTGAAAATCATGCAAATAGGGAATGGGCAGGGTCAACATTAGTCTAAGAGGTAGGATGTTGGTAGGGAAATCAGGAGGTAAACAGTGGGAAGGAAGTGTTGTGAAACAAACCGAAAAACTGATTAAACAATTTTGATAATAGCATCAGGAGTATTCGCATTCATTTTTATTCCAAAGCACTTCACACTTTTAAAAAACATGGTCTCATACTGCATTTTCTGAACGCTTCTTTGTATTTTCAAAAATAAGACCATTTTGTTTATTATATAAAAACTCCTCAAATTTAAAACGACCTCTTGAATGAAATAAACATAAATACGTGGGGATACAATTTTCATGTTTGAGAGTGTGTGTGTGTGTGTGTGTGTGTGTGTGTGTGTGTGTGTGTGTGCGTTTATTCACCACTCAGTACCCACACACTTATGGTACTTTAAAATCTGGTTTTCTCTCATTTCCTTGTTAGTTCTGCTTCATTTGCAGAAAATAATTTTGCCTTTATTAGCTTATATGTCTTTTCCTTTTTTTTTTTTTTGGCCACACCCATTGATGCTCAGGGGTTACTCCTGGCTCTGCACTCAGAAATCGCTCCTGGCTTGGAGGGACCATATGGGAAGCCAGGGGATTGAACTGCAGTCTGTCCTAGACCAGTGCTTGCAAGGCAGATGCCTTACCTCTAGTGCCACCGCTCCAGCCCTGTCTTTTCCTTTTTATCTTCTTTGAACTCTGCAGAAATTGACATTGCTAATTCCTCTTTCTTGATGCATTCAATTTCCTTTTAATCTCTGACACTGACCTGCTTTTTGTCATCCAGACTGACAATCTATCTATCTCCTTATGCAGCTCAGTTCATCATTTTCTTTCTGTCATCAGATTTATTACTTTCATTGCTCTTATCAGAATTAGTCTTGGGGTAAGTGATTGATATAAATAAGTTCACCAGAATGGAGTTGAGCTTTATGCTTAATGTGGCCATATCTTTTGCCATTATCTTTTGTCATTTATATATTAAATACTAACTCGTCACCATTGATTAAAATGATAAATAAAAATTCTTGCTGTCACAGGATTATTTTCTAGCAACAAAGTGGAAAATAAAATATTGCAGGAATAAGGTAAGTGCTATTAGTAGAGATATGCATTGGAAACTAACATGACAGTGCTTAACTTTGCCTCATATTTCAGGAAATTTTCCAAAAAGCAAATGATTTTTAAATGAATCTTGAATGCTAAATAGTTCTTTCCTGTCATACAAAGGAAGGATTATATTTTAGAGAAAAGAATTACATGCACATATGAAAGATTTAGAGTGTCTTATTTATCACTGAAGATGGGCATGAAATGTATAAATAAAGAAAATTTGAATCATCTTAAGGACATGTTCAGTAATCAGGGGCCATTACATTATTTTATGCAAATGAGTGATACGATTACATTTGTTCCGTAATGTAGTGCTTATTTTTGGTAATTTATGAAAAGCTAATTAAATACAACTAAAAACTAAATTAGTGATATTGAGAATTAAGAGAGAAAATTATTTCAAAATGAAAATCTGTAGTATTCAGTGCTCCAATAGTGTTGGAGAAAATTGCTGTGTAGGTACAAGAAAAGTTAATACATTTGGAGATTTTGCCTACACAGTAGGTAGGTCATTTGCCTTACACACAGCCAACCTGAGTTAGATTCCCCAGCATTCCACATGTTTCCCTGAGCCTGCCCAGGACAATTTTTGAGTTCAGAACTAGGAGTAACCCCAGAGCATTGCTGGGTGTGGCCCAAAATAAAAATAAAATAAGAAGTTAATAGATAGTTATCATTTAGCTAGCAGATGGTAAATCGTGGAAATTCTCGGACTCCAAAATTGCGTTAGCTGATTCTTATAAGAAATATCTCTCGGGCTGGAGCAGTGGCACAAGTGGTAGGGCCTTTGCCTTGCAACCTAGGACGGACAGTGGTGTCCCATATGGTTCCCCCAGCTGGGAGCGATTTCTGAGCACATAGACAGGAGTAACCCCTAAGCATCACCAGTCCCGAAAAGCAAAAATAAATAAATAAATAAACAAATAAAAGATCTCTTTTTATATACTTATCAGATCTACACTAACAACTATCGTGACAATGTTAATAAGTGAGAGAAGTAGAATGCCTGTCTCCAGAGCAGGTGGAGGGGATGAGGGAGATTGGGGACAATGTTGCACTGGTGAATGGGGGTGTTCTTTATGACTAAAACATTACAATCATGTTTGTAATCATGGTGTTTAAATAAAGATATTTTATAGAATAGAAAAAAGAGTATTGGAGTTGGAAATTTTGAGTATTGTTGGATGTGGCCTCAATACAAAAAACTTAAAAAAATAAAAGAAAAAATAAAATGAGAAGAGGATTTTCAAACTTCCTTAATATCTATCTGACTTAATATTAGATGACTAGATTTGTCTGTCTCTTTGCAGGTATTATAGAAATTTTCACGTTGGTATAAATGTAGAGGTTTTGGCTAAATAAAGTTCCAGTGAAATCAGTATATGACATAGAAAAATATAGAGTGAGAGATTTGTATTATTTTGGATAGAGGACAAAAATCTGGCATACTGTATTAATCAGAACTCTCATAAATCCAAGTTGTCAAAAGCAGTATGTATGTATAACTTCCTGATTTGAGAGATATAAATGCTATATTGCTTTACATCTATCTCTATATCTATCTATATCACATATTTTAGCTGTATATTATTATCTATACCTACACACATGACAGGCACATTTACAACCATATATACAAATAGCTTGCATATGTAAATATAGACTAAATATGTAGCATGCTGTTACAAATACATGCATGACTTTATAGTTAGCTACATGAAACTGAATGTAGTAATCATTAAAAAGAGACTAGTTTTTAGTTGGATAGTGAAAGGAAAACATACCAAATTTTTTTAAGTATTCAATACTATATACTCAGTAAAGTTTGGGGATCTAATTTTATACATTAGAACTTGAACAAAGTAAAATTAGTTTTATAGCATTAGAAAAGGTCAAATAATTGTCAGCTCTGCATGAGACCAACAAACTGGGATCTAGTTATTGCCACTGGGATAGCCCCAGAGAATAGATTTCCTAATGAAAAAGACTTTTTTCTCTCTAGAGATCACAGTTCTGTGAACAACACCACAATCTTGTTAATTATAACAACACCATTATATGAGTGCATAAATAATTAAAAATCTTTTAAGGTTTAGGTATTATGAAAAAAATGGAAATTGCCAGGGTGTAAATTTTATGCATTTGTAAAAATCAACTAAATGATATTTTAGAAAGATCATCCAGATTTAACTCTCCTTCATCATTCCATTACTTTATTTACTTAAAATCAAGCATATAAGGCATGACTCAGATTTTATTAAAAAAATTTGAACACTGTATACATTACAATGTTATTTAAGATCCCCTTTAATAACACACCTAACTGATACCACATTATACCCGAAGGAAAAAAAATCACTGATAATAGTATAGATTTCCTATTCTAATGGCTATGAAGTGGGCATGAAGAAAAATATTCCCCTTATTGCTGCACTTCAGACATTTTTTTAGATTTATTTATTTCACATATTTCAGTGGAGACCAACAATATCTACCTTATTCTTTGTGATGCTTTGCTAGGATCATATTGTCAATCAACGGGCAGCTGTGTTTTCTTCTGGTTTTCTGTGTATGTTAATAATGTTTTAGTGAATGTACTTTTATATCTACTCCTGCACTTTTATATTTCTCTTTTTGGCAAAGCAAATGTATATAAGTAGAAATTTTAGCATTTTAGTATTATAAACTTTTACTCTTCTCATTCATATTTTGAATTATTTAAACAGAATGTGCAAAATAGTAATGAAGCACTTCCACTTTGTAAATATATATTTAGAATATAAATAAATAGTAGATGTACATCATGTAGAGCTGTAAAATAAACTAATTATTATACATTTACATAACTTGTCGCAAATATTTTTACTGCTAATTTCTATATAATAAAAATATTTCATTGGTTCTCATTGAAGAAACAGATTAATTTAAATGTTTTAAGTCCTTACCTCTTTTTCAAAGATGTAAGTTTCTAATTGTGAAATCAAAAAATAAAGAGACTATCAGTGGACAGGTTTAATATTAAAACATAAAATTTTATATACTAAATAAACATACATTAAAATGAAATATATTTAACTAATTTCAGAACAGAAATAGAAAAAAGCACCTTTAATTTTTTTTCAGGTTTTATTCAAGTTTCTCTTTGAAAAATAATGTCTATCTCTTTGAATCACTTTGTGGACATGTGGAATAAAAACTAATTCTTAAATGAAAGTATGTGAGGACATCTATAATATCAGTAGTTCTGGGCAAAAGCAGCACAGAAAAGTATTAATTGTTAATTTTTTTTTTGTGGTTTTTTTTTTGGGTCACACCCGGCAGTGCTCAGGGGTTACTCCTGGCTCCATGCTCAGAAATTGCTCCTGGCAGGCACGGGGGACCATATGGGGCACTGGGATTCGAACCGATGACCTTTTGCATGAAAGGCAAATGCCTTACCTCCATGCTATCTCCCGGGCCCCCGTTAATCTTATCCTTGTCACATTTTGAAATTGTTGGCACTTTTGAGTTAGCTATCCAATTTGAGCCCTTGAAGTCCTAAGGGTTACTCCTGGCTCTGTGCTCAGGGATCACTCCTGATGAACTTAGAGTACCATATACAGTGCTGAGTTCAAACTGGCATTAGCCACATGCAAAGCAAATGCATTACTTCCTGTGTAAATCTCTGGTCATATTATATGAATGTTAATACTAACAAAAGAAAAAATAATGAAATATCAACATTTAATCCACACATTCCGCTCTCTCTTCTTGGATATTTGCATTGAGGCAAGATTTAAGTTCCATAGACACTAATTGGGGGTAAGAGGGGAATACTGGGACTCTATTGTGCTAAACATGAATACTTTGATTAAACTGAAAGGTGCCTACTAATTAAACCCATAAGACAATAATTTTATAGGATATTTCCATTTTAATATTGCCCAAGATGATACATAAATGATATTTAGTCTACATGATGCATTTTGTCTTATTTATGTCTTAACTTATTTGACATGTATTTTAACATGTATCATTTAATTTCATTTAATACCTAGGGATATTGTGGTCTCATCATAGGAGAAATTAAAGACTAATGCTTTTACTCTTCTACATGCATCAGTGTAAAAACAAAAGTTAAACTTGTCTAGATATAAATTTTGTTCATTTTCAAATTTAATATTCTTGTTTTATTGATCTATTTCTGTTATTCCTTTATATGTCACTTTTATCTCAACTAAAATGTTATATACTTATTTGTTTTCCTTATTCTTTCATCAAGTTTTTCATCATTCTGTTCTTCCCTCTAGTCATATTAGCAACTTGTGAGTCAGAAAAACAAAATACAAAAGTGAAAATGATTTTATTCCAGACTTTAAGAAAACTAAAAAGAATCTTTTCCTATTTATGTGCTTGGTCAATTAATGTATATAATTAATATATATTAATGAATATAATTGTGATTATGAGATTGTGAGCTCCTCAAAAATAGAGATTGTGTTTTATTATCTGCTATAAAATTATAGAAGAGCATTTAATGTTTATTGCACAAGTAAATAAAGAGTGAACAATTAAAATTGAAAAATACTCTGAGTTCTGAATTGTAGCAAACAGTTATACAAGAAAACTGTCTTTGTTGTACAGAAATGAGCAGACAAGCTAGGATTGATTTGAATGAGCAGCTATGAAAAGTTCCACTTGGGCCCGGGAGATAGCATGGAGGTAAGGCATTTGCCTTTCATGCAAAAGGTCATTGGTTCGAATCCCGGTGCCCCATATGGTCCCCCGTGCCTGCCAGGAGCAATTTCTGAGCATGGAGCCAGGAGTAACCCCTGAGCGCTGCCGGGTGTGATCCAAAAACCAAAAAAAAAAAAAAAAAAAAAAGTTCCACCACTTATTTTGCTATAATATTTAAGTATACCAGAATTTGAATCTGCAATATTAGCTAAAAATGCTAATTGGTGAAGTAGAAATATACAGTAAATTATAGTTTAATTCACAATCTTGTAGATAGAATTCTGCAGTAAGACCTTTAAAGCAATATCAGAGATTCATAAGGACGTGGTAGAGGGTGGGAGTGTCCAGAGATGAATCAGAAACAAGACAGTTATGGGCTTGGGATATACCCAATAATCTTCCAGTAGACATTTCTACTTAACTGACAACTCTCTGTTCCTGAATAATTTATTTATTTACAGTCATAAAACACCTTCATTATTAATAAACAAGGTGCTTAGTAATTTTGCTAAATTTAAAGGATTACCAGAGAACTAGGTAATAGTTCCATTTGAACAAATATCTGCTCCAGTTATGTACAGTGTATATGGGAAACTGGGTCTCTGAATGTTTTAGCATAAACTTTTCAAGACCAAATTTCCATACTGTTTCACTGGGCTGATAATTTGTTTTAAAATAGTTTTTTTCTTATTGATGATTTTTATTTTATTGATTTATTCTTTTTTTTTTTTTTTTGGTTTTTGGGTCACACCCAGCAGTGCTCAGGGGTTACTCCTGGCTCCATGCTCAGAAATTGCTCCTGGCAGGCACGGGGGACCATATTGGGCACCGGGATTCGAACCGATGACCTTTTGCATGAAAGGCAAACGCCTTACCTCCATGCTATCTCCCGGGCCCCTGATTTATTCTTTTGGATAAATCTTTACCTTAAATTGGTGCAATATATATGGTAATTTAGTTCAAAGTGGTTTTTTATTTGTTTGTTTTTCACTTTTATACCTCATGACAGTGAAGCTCTCCAGAGATAGAAAATTAATTTTAGGAAATTCCAATTTTCTATTAGTGTGGATTATGTTCATATAGGATGTTATATAAAAGATGAAAATTTCTAGTATTATAAGCCATATTTGTAGTTAAAATCTGTATTCCTTAAATTAATTTTGGTGTTAGTTATGCATCCTTTCCACAGATATATTTTCTTATACTACTGTGTCAAGAAATGCTTTTACAATATAAACCATAAAACATTTAATTCTGTAAACCGAAAGCTGAATTTGAACCATATTACCTGTGCAGCTCTCATTCTTACCTACTTATTTTTTGCATGCCACATGAAAATTTAAAATACGCTTCTAATTTTTTTCATCCATAGAAATGAAGGCTTTCAGAGCCGGATCATGTATATTATGGTTTAGATTCTTTTTTCTTTTTCTTACAGTTCATTGCTTTCGCTTCTTTATTCTTCATCCTGGTTTCAATCACAACCTTTTGTCTGGAGACACACGAAGCTTTCAATATTGTGAAGAACAAAACAGAACCTGTTATCAATGGCACAAGTGTCCTGCAGTATGAAATTGAAACGGATCCTGCCTTGACATACGTAGAAGGCGTGTGTGTGGTATGGTTTACTTTTGAATTTTTAGTCCGTATTGTTTTTTCCCCCAACAAAATTGAATTCGTCAAAAATCTCCTGAATATTATTGACTTTGTGGCCATCCTACCCTTCTACTTAGAGGTGGGACTTAGTGGGCTGTCGTCCAAAGCTGCCAAAGATGTTCTTGGATTCCTCAGGGTGGTGAGGTTTGTTAGAATACTGCGAATCTTCAAGCTTACCCGGCATTTTGTAGGATTGAGGGTCCTTGGACACACTCTTCGAGCTAGTACTAATGAATTTTTGTTGCTGATCATTTTCCTGGCTCTAGGAGTTTTGATATTCGCAACCATGATCTACTATGCCGAGCGAGTAGGAGCTCAGCCTAACGACCCTTCAGCTAGTGAACACACACAATTTAAGAACATTCCTATTGGGTTTTGGTGGGCTGTGGTGACCATGACTACCTTGGGCTATGGGGATATGTACCCCCAAACTTGGTCAGGAATGTTGGTGGGAGCCCTGTGTGCCCTGGCTGGAGTGCTGACCATAGCCATGCCAGTGCCTGTCATTGTGAACAATTTTGGAATGTACTACTCCTTGGCAATGGCGAAGCAGAAACTTCCAAGGAAAAGGAAGAAGCACATTCCTCCTGCACCTCAGGCAAGCTCGCCTCCTTTTGGCAAGACAGAATTAAATATGACCTGCAATAGCACACAGAGTGACACGTGTCTGGGTAAAGACAATCGACTTCTGGAACATAGCAGATCAGGTAAGGGACTATTTCAAATGCATGCTACTCTAGACTTTTTAGATCAGTGTGCCCCTTATGTAGAAAGCAACCTTTCTCATTTCTGAAAATGTCCATGAATTTCGGTTGATTTTTCTACAACCAGGTCTGTGTCAGGCTTGTAGATAGCTAGATTGTAACTCTTATCAATAAACTCTAAGTAGATGTGTTGCATAGCTGATCTGTAGAGTTTTTTTTTTTTTTCGGCTTTAGTGGGAATGCCCTTTGCTGATGATGCCAATATTTTCTTTTGCTTGTTTGTTGCCTGTGTGCCGATGTATACTTGTTTTCTTGCACGCTGTGATGGTACGGTATTGGCCATTTTTCATCTTTCGTCCTCAAAATGTTGATCTCTTTCTTTGGGCTTGGTGTGTTTGTCTCAGTTTTATCATTGCCACTTGGAGCTATGCACCTCAATCTAATTCACAAGAAGCAGTTGTTTAAGAAGAACAGCTGTTACATTGCAAAGGCCTAAGCACTATAAAGTTGTAGGGAAGCTACTTTCAGTAATGAAGGTCATCCTAAGCAATATTTGGAGGATTGATTAGATTCTCTTTATTCTTATTTGGGTAGTGCATTTCACTGTAATCCCTTAAAAGCATATACTCAGTTTATCATTGTTCAGTAGATACATTTCCACTTTGGTTAACCAATGCCAACATTGACTTACTCTTCTGTTTTTATTTTTTATTGTTCTACCTACTGAGTCTCTTCTTTCCCCAAACTGAAGTTTAGATCATTTATTCCTTGAGATTAACTGAATCTCTAGACTTTTCATTTCCATGAATAATCTAGACAGATTTGAAGTATATATACTTGGTGGAATTTTATTTTATGGCCTGTGAATTCTGTCTAGATAGCTGCCAAAAGGCAAAAATATTTTTATGAGATTAAAGGTTTCTTTTGTTGTACTTCTCTCACGAGCTGATTCTAAGAGTACTTGTCCTTTGAAGGGTGTGAGAAAAGATGACTTTTCGGGCTGGGTAAACATTGTTATGACAAATTAGTATCTAGGCCAAAATCTCATGGAGAATTTTTTTTGCAGAAATATAGGATCAAATAGACAGTTGTCTCAAGGGTATTTGTAAAAGTTTATCTTGTTCTATTTTTATATTAAATATTTTGTCACTTCCAAATAGAGAACTTAGACTTAAAATATGTGAGCTTTATTATTCATTTTTAAGTTATTTTTGAAAAAGTTGCTTTCAGAGAATAATAAAAACAACTGTTCAAGAAATGCAAATATGGAAGCAGAACTATAGTACAGCTCTTGCTGTACTTGCCTTAAATGCAGCTAACCCAAGTTTGATCCCAGGCACCACTATGATCCACTGAGGACACCAGAAGTGATCCCTGAACCAGGTGTCAGCCCTGAGCACCACCAGAGGTGACCCAAAACCAAGCAAAACAAAAGTACAAAGATGAATATTTAATTAGAAAATTTTCTTTCAATAGATTTAAAGACCACTTTTAAAGACCTGTATCTGCCCTAAATAACAAATTAAGGTAACATGGCAAAATATTAATTGTCTTGCCCCCACATTTATTTTATGAAAAATCAATTTCTCAAAATAAGTCACCAAATGAGAATTTAAATTTCCCAGGAAATATTTTCATTGTGCCCTTGCCAATACTTTTCCTTCTACCATTTTGCTTCATGTAATTGTTTTTAATGAGTGATGACAGTTCTTTTTCTTATCATGATGTGATTATTATGTTTTGTATATTGAGTGATTGTACTACGGGCATTTGGTGTAAACTCTTTGTACTGTCTCATTTCCTCATCCATCACTGTCTGTCAATGGGCATGGTGCTGAGACCAGTGTTATCAGGTGAAGACAGTACAGGAAGTGAGCCGCCATTATCACCCCCAGAGAGGCTCCCCATCAGACGGTCTAGTACCAGAGACAAAAACAGAAGAGGGGAAACGTGTTTTCTACTGACGACAGGTGATTACACGTGTGCTTCTGATGGAGGCATCAGGAAAGGTAGGCCTGCATTTAAACAGAACCTATGAAACAACTTAGCCATGAAATGCTGCATATGTATGAAGTGTTGTTAATACTCTTTCATTTTCTTTGACTGTATTTAGTGTTCTTTCCCCTCCTTGACACATCTTTCGTTTTAAACACCTATTAATGCATAATGCATAATCTCCTTAACTTGTGTGTTATGAAACATTTCACCTTTCTATATCTCTCTGTTTTGTCATTTGGCTATGGGTAGATTTTTAATAATGTTTAAAAATATTGTCACTCATACCATTGTTCTAATATAATGTATTTTGTGTTATTTTAATGTTATTTTCTGTACAACTAATAGTACTTGTTAATTATCTCTATTATGTATTTAGTAAGTAGTTATTTTACAACAATGACAAAATTTTATTCTAATAAACTGTTGTAAAGATTATTTATATATTTATTACCCAATTAGGGGTCAGTTTTTTCCAAATTCTTTTTGGAAGTTAACAAAGTTACAGTTTCATTAGTCATAGAGAATAGTATATCCAATTACTTTTGTGCATACTGATTTTTTCAGACTAATAATAATATTAATTTATTACTCTTTTCAGTCTATACTGAATATTGCCTGGCCCATTGAAGACACATAAATATTTGTCGAATGAATGCATTTTGTTGGCTGAGAAATATAAAGAATACTAGAGATCCACTCCACCACATGATTCTGTTTTCATTGGTTTTGCCTCTTTATTTTTTCCCTGAATGCTGCTTTGTTTACTTATCTTTTCTTTAGAGTAAGTTTTACCAATTTTAGGACAATTGGACCTTTTTCCTTTTCTTTAACAAATTATTTTGTGAACTTATGTATATCAAAGGGCTAGTTCGCTCTTTGACTACCTCCATTTTTATATCTCCAGTTGTTTCAGTACTACAATTATATCTCTGTGCTTATTGAAAAATATTGAAAGGCCTATTCCTCATGCATGAATAAATTTAAATGAAAAGACACCTCAAGACTTTTATGTTAGCCTTTGCAAAAATATTGTGCTTATTTGCTATTCATTGCAATTTCTCTCTAGTGAATACTTTTATATTGTTAAGTCTACTATATTTCTTTTGTGATTCACTCTTCCTTTAAAATATCTCATTGTTCATGATATACTTCTCTTTCATATACTCTGAACATTTTTTATTGTCCTCTCTTCTCATGTCTTTGAGTATCAAAGAAGAGTATTAAGATTCTTCTTTTGTCTTTGTAAGGTGTGTTCTTTTAAATACTCCTTCATTGTGATTACTTCCATTTTCTGCATCTATGCTGTACAACAAAATGTAGTTCAATGATCTTAATAGGTTTTTTGTTAGCTACTTTAAATGTAAGCATTATATTAGCATTGTTTTTGAATATTATATGAACATAGTTGATCTTATATTATAGTATTGAAACAAAGTTTAGTATAAACATTAAATATATAACTAACGACATCTTCTAGAGTTATATATTTTTGTAAATTATATATGCATGTATATATGTTTATATGTAGAATGTGGTTGGCTATAACATTTTTGGGTACCATTTAACAATATATCATTTGAAATACATCAAGATTACATGCTTCAGGCATTATATAGTCCCATTTTCTTCCATGTTAGGTAATAGTTTGAATTTTAAACTGTAGAGATCACAGATGGAAAAAGACTATGCAAATTATAAAGTACTATGTAAAGATATAGTTTTATTTTAAAATCACACTCAATGAGCAAAGCAATTAATAAGATATTTAGCTTGTATGAAAAAGTTGTACATTCATTCTTGTTTCACAAATATGACTAATTTATCAATAAGAGTATCTTGGAAAATTTATAATCCTTTTATTGATCATTCCTCATTATAATTAACTTCTTTTTCATTCTTAATTCTTTTTCAGCTTTGCTCTTTTTGTTTCTCTTAGATCTGGTAACATTTCTGGCTAACTTCACTTAATCTTCTTTGTGTGTTATCTTGTCATGTCTTTCAGGAATTCATCATTTCTTCCCCTCTTTCATTTAATATAGATTATAGATTTCTACTATATTCATTTATTCACTATGTGAATGCTTCTTTTATCTTTCAAGTTGTCTACTAATTTGATTGTAGAATTCTGTAAATTCTCCCCTATGTAGATGAAAATAAATGACTTACCTTTGAATTATTTTTATCAAATACATTGGTAACTATAATAAGAATTACATCAATCTCCTTCTACCTATATAATTGGAAAACAATAGGAAAACTTATCAATTTCAAAATGGTGTAAATTTTCAATATGGAGAAACTCATATTCATATTTATGCAGGAGGTTTTAGGAAAATATAATGTAAAATACCTACTATTTATACCTGGATAGGTTATTTTAACATTGCTTCAAATAAATATTGTTAAGAACACTATAAAATGTAAACATATATAGAAATAAGTAAAAACCAGGTATATTTTATTTAATCGCAGGAACTATGTTTTCAGTCATCCTATTCAGTGAAAACAAGATAAGGAAGGTTTAAACTTCTTTTCTATTGAAAGTGGATGTACGAGTGCTCGCTTCGGCAGCACATATACTAAAATTGGAACGATACAGAGAAGATTAGCATGGCCCCTGCGCAAGGATGACACGCAAATTCGTGAAGCGTTCCATATTTAAAAAAAAAAAAAAGAAAGTGGATGTACGAGTAAAAAAAAACAAATTTATGAGTAACATAATTTTACTAAAGATAGTAAAGCTCCTAAATATAAAGCATTTTAAAATGAGCAATGAAATTAATTTCATTAAAAATAAAATTTAACACAAATAGAATTGCTAGTCATTAAAAATTCTGATTCAACAATAATCAAACATGAATAATGGTAATTGATTTACGTATAACTAGAGATAATGCTACAAAACCATGGGCTGTATGTTTGCCTTTCTGGAGATCCTATTCAGAGCTTGGAGATTGTGGAGAAATGTACATTTTTACAAGAATTGTTAATAGTAAGAGCCCATAAATGGTTCATGCATAGTCAAACAGGTTGCTTTGAATTTAAATAATTTTAAAACCTAGTTGACTTTTTTATTTTGTATAGTCAATTAAAATAAATAATTGTTTCATAAGTTTTTCAAGTTGCATTTCCAATCAATTTACAGGATCAGTGTCCCAACTAATCCTCCAGTTCTGTAATGAGAGCACTGTATTGGTGAATTAAATATAATTAAAACTTATTTAAGATATCCTCCCAATAACTATTTAATCACTAACAAGAGAAGACGAAAACCCACCCAACTCTTATGTTTTAAGCTCAGAGAACTAACAAAACACATTGAGAGATCATCTTTTTATTAGCAGAGATTATGTGTTCGAGAAGTTTAATACAGATAGTGGCAGAAATGTCCACTTCAAAATCTAAAAGAAGACATCTCGGTGCTGAAAGTTTATGTGGAGGTTTATTAGGTAGGGTTTCTGTACAGTCCTAACTTATCCAGCAATAGAATTATTATTGCCCTTCATGTCTATATCTTTTCATAATGATCATAAATTAAACCATGACTAAGTTGCTTAAATAACTTTTTTCCCTGTGGAAGGAGGAATAAGAATGATTATGACTTCTTCCAATGAAATTCAAAAAATATATCAAACTAGGAAGGAAGGAGGACTAGCTTGGAGGGACATAGTACCAAAAGGTTTCTTTTCTTTTTTATCTGGTTCAAGCCCATTGAGGGTTGAATGGGTTAGAGGATATGCTGAAATTCTGAGACAAGAATTTTTCTAGAATTGTATCTATTTGCTCAGTTGAACAACATGGGATTTTTTTATTGTCCTGCTCTACAACATTTATTTTTATTTTATTTTTTATTTTTTATTTTTTGGGGGTCACACCCGGCAGTGCTCAGGGGTTATTCCTGGCTCCATGCTCAGAAATTGCTCCTGGCAGGCACAGGGGACCATCTGGGGCACCGGGATTCGAACAGATGACCTTTTGCATGAAAGGCAAACGCTTTACCTCCATGCTATCTCCCGGGCCCCTATTTTTATTTTATTTATTTATTTATTTATTTATTTATTTATTTATTTATTTATTTATTTATCTTTTTTTTTCGTTTTTGGGTCACACC
>PVKC010022189.1:0-17890 GCA_004027635.1 Crocidura indochinensis
AACAGTGAGAAAAATATAATTTAATTCTAATTGGTAAATGTCAAGCTTCACCAAACTTCTTCCTGTTGGAACTAGGGTTTTACTTGCCAAAGGTCAGCCATCATGTTTAGACATAGAATGAAGCAATATGTGCCCTGCACTGTCTGCTCAGCAAAGATGGTTATCAGTTCACACATGACAACTCTTCTAGTCACTAACACTTACATGTACTTACTTGTTCATTGACAATATGATTGATTCCCAGAAGTAACAACAACCTAGACTCAAAAATCAACCAAAAAAAAAAAAAAAAACAATCTAGACTCTGCCCCTTTCACCTTCACCATTAATGCTACAGCTAGTCTCAGAAATCAAGTTCTTTCATTTCCTCGTGGTACTCTTTGTATTCTTCTTACTCTTCTGAACTCTTTTTAGAAGCACCTGGAATTAATAGAACACTGTGGGGGTTATGCTGTGTCATTTCCATTTAAGATCCTAAAACTATGACAAATATTTAATCAAACAGATAACCAGGACAAGGCCTCAGGTATATATTTATATATCTCAACCACTTCTTTTTTTTTTTTTTGGTATCTCAACCACTTCTAATCTAAAGTTTTGGGGCCACATTTAATGTATAGGTAATATAACTATGGAGTTCCTCCAAGAGGCACATAGTTGATCTGGATCTTCCCAGATTCTAGTAATAAGGCACCCAGGTCATCCAAAACATATGAGTGTTTCTCACACTTCTTTTATCAATCTAAAAGTATTAGAATACTTGATTCAGAGCATCTCTGATTCTGTTTCTGTCTTACATATTTGCATGCACACATACACACACTCCACAGACTCATACAGTCAATAGTTAGCACATCTTCTTCCAGTGATCAGATTTACTGAATAATTATTCTGCATTCAATTTGCATCGCATTAAATAAAACAGTGGCATACGTGTATATATAAATCAATGTTTATTCTTCCCATCATGTATCTAATTTTATTTTGTTTTCATAACAATTAGAATAATTTTTATAGAAGTTGCACTCTGGTGCTTGAGGGCAATTAGGAACACACTGGGTCATTCTCAAAAAACTATATAGTTCATTCTAGGCACAGACTCTAAGCACAAACATATGAATTATCCCCCTGGATCAGATAGCTAGTTGACTTTTATTTTGATACAACAGATACTACAACAGCAAAGATTTACTAGTAAAAAGTAAGTGGTAAGAATATAAATATATTTCAATATGTTTGTCTTGGGACTGAAGTAATAGTAAAGGGGGGCATTTGCCTTGAATGTGGCCAACCCGAGTTCGATCCCACATCTCCTGAATCTGCCAGGAGTGATCTGAGCACAGAGTAAAGAAATAATCCCCAGACCCCACCAGATTTGGACTCCCCAGAAAGATAATTTTTGAGCCATGTCTGACTACCACTGGCACAGTGATTGGGGATTGCTCTTCAGAGTACTGGGAAACCATGAGGATCAAACTCGTGGTTTATTTATGCAAAATATCTCTGTAAAAAGAATATTGTATTATGTGTTTCTATATCTGGCATAAGTCCTTACTCCTCATGAAAGTAAAATAAAATAATTACTATCAGTTCTAATATTTTGAAATAAAATGACATCTATAAGTATAGTAAGTCACCCAAACTCACACTAAAACTATTGATTTTCAGGCAGATTTTCAACTCAGAAACACGTGCCACGTCTTGAAAGCCCTTTCTACTCCTTCACTTCTCAATTTGTATATATATTTTTTCTACCATTTGCCACAGATTGGGGTTCTCAGGGCTTACTTACTCTGTGCTCTGGGATCACTCAGGGGGTCATATGTGCTGCCAGGGGTCTACGTATGGTCAGCCACATGCAAGGTAAGTAAGTACTTTATCTTATATTATGCTTCCAGCCTCGCCTTCACATCTCTTAAGCTAATTTAATCCAAAAGTTGAGTAGTCTGATATTAAGCTAAAATTATGGCTAGGATCATGGGTATTGCATTACAAATATAAAATTTAAGTTGAAAGTTGATAGCCAAACAAATAAAGTAGCTCTTTTTCTTAAATAACATCTTTATTTAAGCACCATGATACCATGATTACAAACATGTTTGTAGTTGGGTTTCAGTCATAAAAAGAACATTCCCCTTCACCAGTAGAACATTCCCACCACCAATGCCTCCATCTCTATCCTCTCCCACCCTCAGCCTGATTTGAGATAGGCATTCTACTTCTCACTCACTAACATTGTCATGATAGTTATTAGTGTAGTTATTTCTCTAACTGCACTCACCACTCTTTATGGAAAGCTTCATCTCGTGGGCTGGTCCTTCCAGCCCTCATCTCTATGGTCTCTGGATTTTATTACAATAATGTCTTTTATTTTTCTTAAAACCCATATATAAATGACATTATTCTGTGTCTATCTCTCTCCTTCTGACTTATTTTACTCAGCATAATAGTTTCCATGTCCATCCATGTATAGGAAAATTTCACGACCTCATCTCTCCTGACAGCTGTATAATTCCGTTGTGTATATATACCACAGTTTCTTTAGCCATTCATCTATTGAAGTGCACCTTAGTTGTTTCCAGATTCTAGCTATTGTGAATAGCGATGCAATGAATATGGGTGTGCAGGAGACATATCACTAATCATCAGGGAGATGCCAATCAAAACAACAATGAGGTATCAGCTCATGCACACATCACAAAGAACAAAAACCATCAGTGCTGTTGGGGATGTGGGGAGAAAGAAACTCTCATTTACTGCTGGTGGAAATGCAGTCTAGTCCAACTTTATGGAAAACAATATGGAGATTCTTCAAAAAAACTGGAAACTAAGCTACCATATGATCCAGCTATATAAATCCTAGGGATATACCCTAGGGACACAGAAACACAATACAAAAATAGAGTAACTCTTAATCAGTACCTAAAACACTAGTATCACGTTTATTTCTGGAAACTGCAACCACAAACTTCTTTAGTACAAATATTCTCAGAACTCAGGTAAATAGAAATGCTACCATTGGAAAATTTTTCTCTGATTCCCTTCATTGATTAAAAATAAATTATGCTATCTTCTCTGGATATTAAATGACCATAAAAGAATTGGAGACACATCAATCATATTTTTAATGTAAACACCATGGTTAGAAGATTGTTCATTATACAGTTTTTTTCCCACATATAATGTTCATAATCGAATTACAATCACACAATGTACAACAACTTTCACCAGTTTACTATCACCCTATCACTAATGTCAACAGTTTTCCTTTCACTCTCCCTCAAGCCCTCTTCTCACCCACCCATCCTTCCCCACCTGCTTCTGGAGCAAGCATTTTTACTTTCATCTCTCTTTCTCTCACTTTCTCTTCTTTATTGATAGGGTGGTATGCACTACTATTAATGAAAGAGTGCCCTGCATGTAACTTTATTCCCCTTTTCAGCATCTATTTCTTATCCAGAGTGGTCAGTTACAACTATCACTTTCCTTCTGTACTCTAACTGCACTCTTTGCTTTTTGTGGCAAGCTTCCTACCTTGAACAGGTCCTACGACTACTCATATTTATTGTCTCTGGTTTTTATCCTAATGATAAATAAAATTAAGAACAGCGTCTCTTTTCCCTGAATCTGGAAACACAGTTGTCCATTTGAATATACTTATTTTTGTACCTTTCCGAAAACAAGGTCTTGTAAATAAATATATATTTCCTTTTCTTCTTTGGTCTTTCATGAAGCTGTAAGTCAATTTTGTAGATAGAGCTTAGATTCATATAGTATATCTGCCTGAGTAATACATTTAGTATTAGTTTTATTATTACTTCATTAGTTTTTCTCCATTTTATCTACCACAATTACTTCTATTATTCTTTGGTTGTATGCACTCTTAAAATTTTGATGATTTTTAAATCCTCAAAGATTATTGAATTTGCTGTTTATAAAGCTGAATAACAATAAAAGCATGTAGCTTTCTAAATTACCAATATTGTTCAAATGCAACTAGAATTTTCATTAAATCATATGATTATTCTTAGATTTTCCTTAATAAACTTTCACTGAGACAGTTTCTTTTAAAATGATTTTTAAAGATTTCTATAGAACTTCAGCATTATGGGGGCCAGGCGGTGGCGCTGGAGGTACGGTGCCTGCCTTGCCTGCACTAACCTAGGATGGGCCACGGTTCGATCCCCCGGTTCCCCAGATGGTCCCCCGTGCCTGCCAGGAGCGAGTTCTGAGCGAATAGCCAGGGGTAACCCCTGAGCGTCACCGGGTGTGGCTCAAAAACAACAACAACAACAAAAAAAAGAACTTCAGCATTATACAACTTTCAAAAGTATATTTATATTATTAAAAATCACCAAATATAATGCTATATTATTCTCGCTGAAAGTCATCTGTCCTTTATCTTAAATCCTCCTCTTATGGGATGAGTGGACAAGTAGGACAATCGCCTTTCAAACTACAGAATTGTATTTATCCCTGGTAGCTCCTTTGGTCTCCAAAGCCCTAATAGGAGTGTTTGAGAACAGAGCCAAGAGCAAATCCTGAGCACCAATGGGTGAGCCCTCTCCTCCCAGCCCCCACCAAAAAGAAGTCTCCCCTTCTAACAAATTTACCCATATCTTTTCTCTCTTCCCTTCTGGTAGCCACTAGATGGTTTTAAAGGTCAAAAGTTCGTTTTAATTTACTGAACCCATTTGTTGTTTCTCTACATACCATAAATAGTGAAATAAAATGGTGTTTTTCTTCACTTTGCATATTTCTCAAAGCATAATACATTCAAGGTCCATTCATTTTGTTGCAAATGACTGTATTTTATCTTTTATATAGATGATTGAATATTACATTGTTGTACATAAATACTACCTCTTTATCCATTTACTAATAAGCACTTGGGCTCTTTCAAATTTCTAGCTATTGTATCTAGTGTAAAAATCGTCATAATGCTTACTGAGTTAGTACATTTGTATTTGGGAATAAGTACCAAAAAGTAATATAACTGGAAAATACAAAATATCTACTAAGTTTTTAGGAATATCTGTATTTCTTACAATGGCTCTAACAATAGACACCCCACCAATAATATAGAAGTATTCTCTTCTCTCAACATCCTTCTTTTATTTCATTATTGATATTGATGCTTTTTTATATATTGACTAACTCCATGCTAGACATGATGTATAAATATCTTCTTGTTTTCATGAATGTAGTATCTTTTCCTTTTGATGAAAGTTTCTTTGTACCAAAAGGTATTTGACCTATCTCCATTTGTTAGTTTCTGTTTGTTTTTCTTGCTGCTATGGAACAAATACTTCTCTAAAACTGATATCAAAGAATGTATTATCTATACTTTTTTATGTGTGATAGAAAAGTCTTTGATCCATTTTGGTTTGTCTTATGTCAAATTGTAATCTAGGTTTAGTTTATTGCATATGACTCCAATTTTAGCAACATCATCTTCTCAAGGGCTTTCTTTGCTCAATTTTGTGCAATTGGCTTCTGTATTGAATATTAGTGATCCATGTAACTGTGCTTTTATTTCTGGCCTCTGAATTATATTTTTTGTTTGTGTCTTTTTCATTCCAGTGTTAGGGTGTCTTAATAATTATAGATTTGTAGTATAATTTGTAAAATAGGAGGCTTTACAAAACCTCCAAATTTGCTTTTACCTGGGGGTAATTTTGAAGTTATTTGTAGTCGTTTATTTTTAAGAATAAGTTTTGTTATTGTTGTTTTATTGCTGTGAAAATGTTATTAATTATATTAATTGATAATAAGGATTATATTGAATTTATAATCAATCTATATTACTCCAGATAATTAATCAATTTGCATGATTTTATCCCTTCCAATCCTTTAATACTAAATATCTTTCCATATCTTCCTTTCTTCTTCTAGGCCTTTCAAATGATGTCATCTTTTTTTCTTGTACAAGCCGTTCTTTGATTAAATGCATCCTGAGGATTTGTTTCTTTTGATGCAATTATAATCACAATTTCCTTCAAGATTTCTATTTTTGCTGTTTCAGCATTTGTATATCAAAACAGAACACATATTTTGTATTAATTTTGCAACAGTTTTAAAACTAGCTTTAGGGAGCACACTTTAAAATGACTGCTAGAAAGAAACAATGCAACTGATATTGTCATCATTGACTTTAAAGCAGAATTACTATAACCCTTACTTTGAAGTAAAAATAAGAACGTACTGAGATTTTATTTGAGTTTGGATTATAAGTATAGTCTCTGGAGTTGTGCGAATTTTAACTAAGTCATCCATCCGCTGTTTATCTTCTATCTAACTTTGTAATTTCTTTCTTTATTTTTCTGTTTCCATTATTGAAAATCTTAAATTGCTTGAAATAATTTAATGAGAGAATGCACATAAAGCACTTAACAGTGTCTGGCACCGAGTCAGTAAGCAAATAAAACTATTATTGCTATTATTACCAATATGATTTATGCCTCAAATAATAAGTCATTGTCATTATTGTTATTACCATCATTGCTATTATCACAAAGAATTTTGGTCTCTCCTACATTCATTGCTATGCTAAATACAATATCCAGTCTATGAAAACAACCCAAATGTCCAAGGACAGATAAATACATAAAGAAGTTTGGTACAGGGGCAGAGAGATAGTACAGAGGTACAAGTACTTGCCTTTTATATAGTCGATCCAGGTTTACACCCTAGCACTGCACCTGTTTTCCCAAGCACCTCCAGTGATTGCTCAACACAGAGCCAAGAATAAGGTCTGAGCACCAGTGGGTATAGGCTCCAAAACAAACAGTAAAGAACTTGTATATACACACATTGGGATGCTACTTAGCTATAAATTTATAAAAAAAAATAATAAAGTGATGAGGGGCCAGAGCGCTAGTAGATAGAGCAGCCAACCCAGGTTCAATTCCTAGCACCCCATATTGTCCACCAAGACCACCAGGAGTATCATAAACACAGACTCCTTAGCATCCCTGGGAGAAGTGACACAAAAATCTAATCCCCCCAAAAAAGAAATCTTGCAACATCCTGCAGAGTAAAATACATAAAGCAGAAAGATAGCATGTTATGTAAAATTAAGTAAAAGGGAGAAGAATAGGACTAATACAAATACTAATACAAATGATTTTACTCATCTGTATGTGAAGAAAAAGGGGGTTGTGAGCAGTATCAAATGATGCAAGACGCATTTATTCTTGAATGAAAATCCTCACAAGTACTAAGTAATGAAAGAAAGAGTTGTAGAATGAAGAGAAGAATAAAAAGTCACACCCGACTTGGCACTCAGGAATCACTCCTGGAGTGCTCAGGAAACCATATGGAATGTTGAAGATTAAACCAGAGTCAGCCGCATGCAAGGCCAAGTGCCCTATCCACTGAAGTATATCACAGTGTTTGGGGAATGTAAGTACTTTGTTGGTAGTAGTAGATGCAATAGCTTATACATAAATATTATAAGCATTATTGTTTCCATGCGACCTAATCTATACTAAAAATTTAATTTAATAAAAGAATAAAATGAAGAAAAATGGAATGAAGAGGTAAGGAGAAGAGGAGAGAAGAGAGAAAAATGCAGGAGAAGTGGGGAGAGTTGGGGAAAGTAGAGTAGAAGAGAGGGGGAAGAACAGGAGAGGAGAAAAGACAGGAAGGAAGGAGAGTGGAGGAAAAGAAAGGACAGGGTGGGGAGGAGAGAAAAGAAGAGGAGAGAACAGGGGAAGGGAGGAGAGATGAAGGAGGGGAAGGAAGCAGAGGGGAGGAGAAGAGTGGAGAGGAGAGGAGAAGAGAGGATTTCATGCATTTAGTTACCAAAGCAATTTCAACAAAATTGATTTTACTTTTGACAAAAAGCAGAATTAAATGTCCTTCCAAATTATTATTCATTAAATAATTGGATTGCTTCTGGAGATACTAAAAGAAAAAGGATGCAGTGATTTGTGCTTGTTTTTCAGTTTCTCATTCTATTTTTATGCATCTGGTAATAGAGATTTACTCTCCATTGAAATGAAAGAAAGAAATATATATTTTTTCTAAGTAGAAAGATTCCCAAAAATATGGTATGATCTGCCAGATGTGACAATATCCTGATGCCTTGTTGTTCTCATGAGGTAACATTTACTGAAAACTTTAGCAGTTAATACATAATGAGAGTAATATTTATTATGTGTGCAGAGAAAGCACTTGGTAAAATTCAACACACAATCATGATAAAACTTTAGACATGATGGGAGTGGAAAAACCTTCGCTCAATATATTCAAAGCCATTTACTACAAGCTTGTGGTTAATGTTATACTCAGGAAAGATAAACTGAAAGCCTTTCCTCTAAAATCTAGTGCAAGACAAGATTGCCCCCTCTAGCCACTTCTATTCAACATAGTACTGGAAGTGCTCGCCATAACAAATAGGAAAGAAAGTTAAGAAAAAAAGAAATTAAGGGTATTCAGATAGGAAAGGAAGAAGTCAAGCTCTGATTGTTTGCTTATGACATGATACTATATTAAGAAAATTCTATAGACTCTACCAAAAAGATTCTAGAAACAAAAAACTCATCTTTAAAGTGGCAGGCTACAAAACTGAGACAAAAAATTAATGAACTCATATACAAATAATGATAGAGAAGAAATGGACTTAAAAAAATCCTGTTCACAATAGCACCACAGAATCTTAAATACCTAGGAATCAAATAAAGAGGTGAAGGACCTATACAAAGAAAACTACAAAATACCATTTAAAGGAATAAAACAGGACACAAGAAAATGGAGACACATACCTTGCTCCTGGTTTGGGATAAACATCAGTAAAATCACAATAATCGACAAGTATTTTACAAATTTAGTGCAATCTCTGTAAGGATACCCATGACATTCTTTAAAGAAATGCAACAAGGGGGCAAAGTGATGAGCAGCGATAGGGTGTTTGACTTCCAAGTAGCTGATCCAGGATGAACCTCAGTTCGATCCTCAGCATCTCATATGGTCTCCTAAGCCAGGAGCAATTTCTGAGTGCATAGCCAGAAGAAACCTCTGAGTGTCACCAGGTGTGCACCAAAAACCGAAAAAAAAGAAGATCAAATGCTCCTGAAATTCATTTAGAAGAAAAAATGCTCACAAATTTCTAAAGCAGCCCTTAGGTAAAATAAAATAGGGGCATAACTTTTACCAACTATAAATTGTATTATAAAGCAATAGGCATGAAAGCAGGATGGTATTAGAATAAAAGCAGACCCTCAGCTCAATGGAATAGAGTTGAGTATAGAAAATGTTCCCTAAACATACATTTAATTAAGCTTTAATAAAGGAGCAACAACAACAACAACAACAAAAACCACAAAATGGAGTATGAAAATACTCCTCAAAATGTGGTGTTGGGGGGCCAGAGCAATGGTACAGCAGTAGGGCCTTCACCTCGCATGCAGCTGATCCAGGACAAACTGCTGCTCGATCCCCTGGCATCCTACATGGTCCCCCAAGCCAGGAGCAATTTCTGAGAGCATACCTGGAGTAACTCCCAAGTGTCACTGGGTGTGGCCCAAAAACCAAAAAAAAACAAAAAAAGTGGTGTTGGGACAACTGGTCAGCCACATGCATAAAAGCAAACTCAGGCCTCAACACTATGCACAAAGGTCAAAACAAATTTATTATAGACCTTGATATCATACCTGATATAGAGGTTATCAGGTACTATAAACCATGGGCTTTATAGAAGAAAACATAGGTAAAGCAATTCATGACATTCAGACTAAAGACTTCTTCAAGGAGGAAACACCACTGTCCAAACAAGTGAAAGCTGAGATAAACAATACATTAAACTAAGAATACATTAAATACATTAAACTAAGAAGCTTCTGTCCTCAAAGGAAACAGTGACTAAGTAGGACATAAAGGCCACCCAAGGATCAGGAGAAACTATTCACCAAATTCAATGAGATAAGGGGCTAATAACTAAGATATACAAGGTAATGGCAGAACTTAACAAAAGTTAAGAGAAGAAATGAACATTTTCTCCAAGAAGAAATATAGATGGCCAAAGGCACATGAAAAAATGCTCTATGTCACTAATCATCAGGGTGATACAAATCAAAACAACAATAGGTTATCATTTCATGACACAGAGACTGGAACACATCACAAAGAAAAAGAACAGTCAGTGCTGGTGGGGATATGGGGAAAAAGGAACTCTCATTCAATTCTGGTGGGAATGCTGTCCAGCCCAGACTTTCTGGAAAATAATATGAATATTCCTCAAGAAACTGAAAATTGAGTTCCCCTATGATTCAGAAATATCACTCCTGGGGATATACCCTAAGAATACAGAAACACCCTAAGAATACAGAGAAAGAGAGATAGACACAGAATAGACTCACTCATCTGTGGAATTTAAGAAAAATAGAAAACTATATGGTAATAATACCCAGAGACAAGGTAGTGTACATTTAATGACTGAAACCCAACTATGAAGATTTTTGTGGCCACAGTGTTTAAATTATTTTTAAAAACCAGTTAGAGTTTTTATAAAATTTATTTTAGAATAGGATAATGTCAACTACAATGGCTAACATGGCTGACTTAAATTTAATATTAAATAAACCTTCCCCATATATAATTAAATATTTAATATATCTAATAAGTTTTCTTTTATAATTGCTAGATATTAACTTCCAAATTTTTCCTTAGAGTTTAAGTATCTGGTGGTTTTGGTTATTTAATATTTACCTTTGATTCTAGAAAGTTGTTGCTTGGGCATTCATTAAGATGCTTAGAAGCATTGCTTTTCCCTGTTGATTTTATTATTTTAAAATTACACTTTAGAAATATGATTCTGTTTATTTTTAGCTATTGATTAAAACTGGCATAAAATAATTTTATGTAAAAATAATATTCTCTATAGCACAGTCTTTTTTTCTTAGTTCCCTTAGTAGTAAATTATTCTTTTGCTCAAAATGTTACTGGTATCTACTTGATTTTTAGCTGTAAATTATGCTAAGATAGTCCTTAGCAAAGTGTTTTGAATAATTAGTAGCCTATCATGTGAATTTTTATTATTTGGACTAGTGACTAAAATGGACATTAATTATTTTGTTGTAAAATAAAGTCTTCTACTTCAAATTCCTCTACTAATGGCTTCAGCAATTTAATGATTTTCATTATACTCATTACCACTGCCATTTACACTAGAATACCAGCAGTTAACCAAAGAAAAACTGTAACATGACATCATAATTTTTTAGCATAAATCAAGGAACTCAACAGAGATTATAAAAAAATGCAAAGATTTTTCTTGGAAGATGTTCAAAATCTAATCATGACCAGTAATGCCCTGATTTATAGCATCTCCTCTCTGCTGCTCTCTCATTTAAATGTCCTGTGCCTTTTTTTTTTAAGTCAACACTGGGAAGATTTCACATTTAGCTGACATTCAACAGAAATGAAGACATAAACAAAACCCAAATGGTAACTTGACATTCTTAATATCCAAGTACTTAGGTCAGAGTTTCTAAGCTTATTTAATTTTGTCATGCAAATTGGTTTTCAACCAAAGTCTTAAATCAGACTGAACCCAAAGAGAACTGGACAGTAGCTATAAAATAATCTCATCTCATTCTCAGAAATAGAGAGTAAATTTTGACTCAAGGACTTTGCAGTCATTTTTCTTTTCTTAGAATGCTCTTCTCAAAGTTTCTGACACAATCTCAAGTATCAACTTAAAGGTTTTTTTTTTGTTGTTGTTGTTATTGTTTTGGGTCACCCCCAGCAGTGCTCAGGGGTTACTCCTGGCTCTATGCTGAGAAGTCACTCCTGGCAGGCTCGGGGGACCATATGGGATGCTGGGATTCAAACCACCATCCTTCTGCATGCAAGGCAAATGCCTTACCTCCATACTATCTCTCGGGCCCCAACTTAAATGTTAACAGCAAATCCATGTATAATATTATTCCTCATCCATTTGTCTTTTATTCTAACAATGTCATTCTATTTACCGAAAATTATTTTAAGTATTTTTTCTTGATTCATTATCACTGTTGCCTTCTCTACACTAGGATGCAAGTTGTATGAGGACAAGTACATTTATTAATTTTGTTCATTCAGATCTTCCCACTGCTTTAAAGAGTCCTGAACAATATAGACCCTAATAAATAGTTAAACAAATGAAAGACAATGAATGGTTATCTAAAGGCAAAATTGTGTCATGCCCTACCTAATACAAATTAATAATGGGGATATGAAAGAATTACTATGTTATTTCTGTAACTTCCATAGGAATAGAAACATTAATTTTAAATGAAATGTGCTCAGTGACAAAGAGCTAAATATGGATAGTATAAATAAAATTCCTGAGCTACAGTCATCCTAGTAATTATGATTGTGATTGTGATGCTGAGCATAATAAAATACTGACAAAATATCAATATCTCCCAAATTCCAAGACTAGGTTGACATCAGTAAATTAGTCCACTTCACAAGAAGATTGTTTGTTTTTATATTTGGTTATAGTATAACATGATACATGGGTATATTATCACTAGATTGAGTGGCTATATTTTTATTTCATATCACTTAATAAAAAGACAATGTGTAAAGTACTTTACCTCATTGGTTTTTTTATTTCTCTATAATTATTTAGTATTTATTTCATATCTATTCTTATCTATTACTTCTTATCTATTACTTTATATCTATTCTTATTTCTTTACTTCAAATCTATTTATATCTATTCTGTTTAGGCTTCTGTAATCATAGAAGTTGGTTGGATGCCCATCATAGTTGGGTGCCTTAAATCACATGCAATTTTTTTCTCATAGTTTGAAAACTGGGAAATCTGAGATCATGGCCCCAGAATGCCCAAAGATGAGTGTACTCTTCCTGTCTTACAGGCACTCATTTTTTTTCTCGCTCTGTCCTCACAAGGAAGAGAGAAAGCAAGATTGGAATAAAGCTTTCTTGTCTATTCCAAAAAGATCACTAAATCCTTGGGTGCCCAAGACCCATGATCTCATCTAAATCAAATTACATCCAAAGATATCCCCAGATAATATCATTAATATTAGTCCTTCAACATACAAACTTAGAGTAAGAAAAAGCATTCAATCCGTACGATTTCTTGGGAATATTGTATGATTAAATGCAATAGCACATTTAAGCTGCTTAAGGCAGACTGCAATCCTCCTAAGATCAGCTATTAAAATAAAATACTATAAATTTTACAAAGTATAATAATTACATTGTTTCTGAAACAATGTTTGAATAGATAGAATAGTCTTTACATGTGCATCTAATTCAGTTTAGGAGAAAAATACATGCTGGTTCCATCACTTGACTTTCTGCTTAAAATTCAGTTCACTGCACTTGTTGAAAAAACCATCATTCAGTTTACATTTCTCAGCCAAGAATGATCAGGCTGTGGTTATTTCCTTCTTTAGGGTCAAAGCAAGGGTTGTAGAATGACAAATGGTAAATACCAGCTCTGGGTGGATTTGCTTTGTCTAACTACCTGTGAGCTCAACAGAGCAAAAACATCTTTTCAAAATTGTGTCTTCGAAAGGAATTCACAAATGTTTGCTTAATGATCACCAGCAGTGATGACACACAAATGCCCTTGGAGAGCCCTGGTAATTTTTCAGTGGCTGCTCAGGAACTGACAAGAGAAACATGGTAAGCAAAATTACATGTAAGCACAATGTAGCAGCAAGTTAGAATCTGCTACTTGATGGGGTATGGAGGAAATTCACACATAAACATATGCAACAAAAACTGAGTCCGCAAATTTATTTTTATGAGAAGCCATTTATCATACTAATATGGACAAGGGTCTAGAGGGGAGCCTTGTGTTCCTATAAAAAGGGAATTCCAGCTGAAATTTCACAAATATTTAATGTGTCCATGCAAAAAAAAAAAAAAAAAAAAAGAGGAAGAAAAAAAAAAACACTTTTTTTTTTTTTTTAGATATTGCTGGTCTGGTTTTTTGTTTGTTTTTTCCCCATAGCTATTTTGGCTTTTGGTTGATTATTTGTTTATTCTTTTGATAATTTTGTTGATACTCTCTGACTGTTTTTTTTTTTGTTTCTGCTTTGTTTTGTTTTACTCTTTTTATTCTTTGTTCCCTTCCTTCTTCTAAATGGATATTTAGACAGACTCCTCCTCATTTTTCTCTTTTTTGTTTGCCTTTTTTCGTTTGCACTATTTTTTCCTTTGATAGTACCAAGACCAGACATTCGAATGTTCATTTGATGAAAATAAAAGCTGATCAAACATGAATACCAAAGCCAAAGTCAATGACAACAGAATCTATACCCAATCTACAACAAGCTGTACAAGGAGGGAACAGTTGCACTAGCATTAAGGGGGTAAAGAAGGGATATGTGGAATGCATGCTGGGAACAGGGTGGGTGGAGAACAACACTGGTGGGGAGAATGTCCCTCACTCATTGTCACTATGTGCCTCAAATATTACTGTGAAAGATTTGTAATTCACTTTGATCACAATAAAATTTAAAAATAAATAAGTAAAAAAGGAACCTTATGAAAAATTTTAAAAAATAAACATGAGAAAAATTTAGATAAGATAAAACTGAAATACAAGATTCAAAAAATATAAAAATAAAAATACAACAGAATCATAACAAGAACTTCTGCATGTGGTATCAAAAGTAAGTTTATTTCGGGGCTAGAGATAACACAGAGGTAGGGCATTTGCCTTGCATGTGGCTGACTCAGGACAGACCTGGGTTTTATCCCCAGCATCCCATATGGTCCCCCAGCAGGAGTGATTTCTGAGCACAGAGCCATGAGGTAAATCCTGAGTGTAACCAAGTGTGATTCAAAACAACAACAACAACAAAAAAGTACTTTGTTTCTAATTTGTAATGAACATGAATAAATTTTACCAAAAAAACCACACACATTATTTTTTAATCCCATATCAACTTCCTAAATCAAGCAAGATTTTATTTGGAGAACCATTAAAATATGGATATTTCACATTACCAAATTTTTTCTCATGGTGTTCTGAATATTGATAGTCATGTGGCAGGTAGATAGGAGTCCTGGTAAAGACTGCTTCAGAAATTAATAAAACTAATAATATTCTTGCCCAAGGGCATAAGGGTCACAAACTTTAAGATGCAAATACTGTGCTCTTAGATCATGGAGGAAATAGACAAGATCAATGTAGAAGAATGGCCACTCAAAAAAGAGACATTAGAAGAGAATCAAGAGTCCAAGAGCCCCAGGACAATGTCCAGATTACCTTTTATATATGTAGAGAACTCTAGGTCCAGACAATTTGGAGACCAGCAAAGAGAGAGGCAGTAATGTAAATGCAAGGGAGTTTATAATATTGGAGTCCAACATCTCCTAAGAAATGAGTACCCTGAGAATGGCTCACAGGCCAAATTTACAGGGTACCTAGGGCTTAGTCCAGGGGATTCCTGCCTCTGGATATTGATCTTTTAAAATTATTGGTCCTTAGTACAAGATTGGGCGAGGATTGGCTGCAGTTCAAATGTAGCATCAGACAGATTGCTGGTTGGGCTGTGCGCCCCAGATCCTGGGTTGCTTGCTGTCCGTTGCTGTAGACCCAGGGTGCAGTTGTCATCTGGCTGGCTGTCAGCTGCTGTTTAGCTTTATATGCATGTATTTCCTGGCACTTATCCCTTGGGTCTGATTCCAGGAACTGGCTAGTCTTCTGGGCCTAGCCTTTTTACCTTAAAACTGCAGCCTGTCAAAGCTGTACTTGGGTTCACAGCAAAGCCAGGTTTACAGCAGTTAACTTCCTTAAGCAAGCAGAGTACAGAAGCCAAAGCAATGTTTTCTTTAAAGGCACACCATGTTCTAACCTCAATATTTTGTTTACAGTTAATTCTAAATCTTAGATCCTAACAATAGGTGATGGTCTTGGAACACCAGTTTAAAAACTGGGTCTGCAATTTCCTTTTCCTACCAAAAAAACAAAAACAAAAACAAAAAAAAACAACAACAAAAAAACAATTCTCTGATGAGTTCAGAGCTCCCAAATAACTCAGGTGGTATGAACCAATTCCTGAGCTGGGCAGAAAAATGAATTTCAAGTACAATTTGACAGCTGCCTAGTGGGACTTATGTGATGAGAGCTTCCCTGCCAAGTAGATGTGGAAGCACCATTTTAACTCCAGGCTACCCTTCATGCCTCACTTTACTCAATTCACCCTCTCAGGGAAATCACCAGAAATCAGGGGACCAGCCTCAGAGGAACAAATTACCTGGGGAAACCTAATTCTGTTGGAAGACCTCTCCAAACTACAAGCTTCAGGTTTAGATCAGAAATGCCAAAAGAAAAAAGACAAATATCTATTTATGTGGAATATATCCTAAATCACGTAATACGTATTGTAGTTCTGTGCCTGAGGTTTTTTAGAAACTAAAAATACCAAGTTTCAAACAACACTTCTCATGAAATTTTTAGTCTACGAAGAGAGAGATTTGTGCAATAAGATCAACAGAATGAAATGAGGACAGAGATATGAAAAGTATGAAAAGATCGAATGAATCTGGTTGAGAACAGAAAATAAGATGAAGTCAAGAAGAGCTTTAAAGAAGACTGAAATTAAAGGAATTTTGAAAAGTCTTCATTCTTCAAATAGACTAAATTAGGAAAGGGCAAAGTAGGGAAATAAAAGGATAAAAAGTGTCTTGATCAAAAAATATGTCTTTCTTTTTTTTAATAAATAAACTTTCTCTGTAGCCGTAGAGCCAGAAGAGGGTTCTAATCAATGAATGATTAGAGCCAGAAGAGGGTTCTAATCAATGATTGATGCAAGAAAAAGCAAAAAAAAAATGTCATTTGTTTCTAGTACATATAACTTTTCTGTAGAAAGAGAAATCAAAACCTCTAAAGCTGGAAGCCAGGAATTAAAAAACTCTGTTGCTTCTTATTAAATAATCTCTGGAACAAAATTATTTTTTTACTAAATTTTTCATTCATCTCACTTCACTTCACAGTCATTAGTTGTCAATATTGGTAATGACGGTTGCCAAAATTAAGTCCTGTAACTCCCCCAAAGTTTGAGAAAACTATTCTCTTTTTAATTATCTTTGAGATAATAAATGACCCAAGGCATTAGGATCATCATTTACAAAAATAAGCTAAGACAACTTTAAGCTTTGTGAGAAATATATGGAAATGTGCATCATGATATGAAAAATGCCAGGAACTCCATTTCATCTTCATTAAATTTAGAGCAAATGATAGTCATTAAAAAGATGTAGTTTCTACCATTCAACAGCATGAATATCCAGGGTTGTTTTCCTGTCTTTCAAACTGAACTTACTTTTAGCATGTTTATGTTGGAATTCAATGAACAAAACAAAGAAGCTCCCCACTTAAAAGTGGACATTTCTTTTTTTGTTTGTTTGTTTTTTATTTTTGGTTTTTGGCTCACATCCCTCAGCACTCAGAGGTTCCTCCTGACTCTATGCTCAGAAATTGTTCCTGGCAGGCTTGGGGAACCATATGGGAAGCCAGGGTTTTGAACCACCGTCCTTCTGCATGCAAGGCAAATGCCCTACCTCCATGCTATCTCTCCGGCCTCACAACATTTCATTTTAAGTAAACGTGATGTCTATTTGGTGAATTTTTACCAGCATTCAAGAAAATTAGCCAGGGAAAAGTTGAGGAAAATTTCAGCAAGCAGATGAACTAGATTTTGTCACAAAGAATTTTCAGAGTTCATTGCATTTCTCTGACTTTACCTTAATCAAACGGGGGGGGGGGGTATCACTGTTTTAGGTATTAGAAAGAAAATCACTTAAGAAAGGGGTTAAAATTAAGGAAAATTCTACCCTAGGCTATAGCTCAGGTCTCTGACAAAAATCAAGATTTCTTAGTACAAAGGCCCAAATCTGACAACAGAGACTGAGC